>JAECUM010009185.1:0-78403 GCA_016617855.1 Megalonaias nervosa
TATATATATATATAGATAGATAGATAGATAGATAGATAGATAGATAGATAGATAGATAGACAGAACTCTTGACACAAACACACTTTGTCCACTACGACGCGTTTGTGGCTATGACGCTATTACGCGTTTTGAGAGAGCTGCAACAGAGAGGGCAAATAATAACAGCGTGAATATGATGCGCTATATGAGACCGAGACTCAGAGACCAGACAAGAGACCCGTATCGGCCTTGACGCAAGGTTGAGCCTCCCGCTTTACCAGATCCACGGTCAGTTCCTGCTCCTAGGCGTAGGGCTGAGCCCAATACTTTGATCCTAACCCGACCTTGTAGACTATCACACCACTGGAAATTCACGAACTCGAGTACGACGCATTGAGTTTCTTAATGTAAATGGCGCCGATGGCGGGCGATGTCTTTTCCAGCTAACTTAGGGAATTTAATAGGCTAAAGTTTAGCTTCGTCCTAACGGTACAGCTGGAGAAAGACGTGCCAAGCCAGCAAAACGTCAGTGGTAATGAGGAATTGATGATCCTTTCTCAGAGACCCCCCGGCCCTCCCAAAACGTTGTATGTTAACATTTTTGTCAGCAACCCTTTTTAGCTCAAAATGTTAACACATTTTCTGACAAAAATGTTAACATACAACGCTTTGGGGCCGAGGTGTCTCTGAGAGAGGATACATCATTCCTCGTTACTACTATGTACTTATTAGTCAAAATGTTATATTAAACAAATGAAATATATATATAATGTCTTATTATAATCCAATACGACATGTTGGATTTGATCTAACAAATAGATTTGGTAAAAGATTTAATTCGATCAAAGCAGCGTCAGCATATACTGGTATAAAATCTAATATAAAAAGCGATTGCATTAAAAATGTAGGCTATCATATATCGCCGAAATATGCGTCGATGTGGTTATTCGCGACTGAAAATGATATGAGAATTGCCGGCTGGGCAGATGATGTGATGACATTTATCGATAACATGGTTGATATATTATTTGATAACGATATTTCTAATTAAAAATATACAGCGCGGGGTGACATTCGGTCTACCATTCCATAGTTATATCAGATAAACCTAATGAGGTTCCGAATCTTTGTTTAGACATTTACCCCCAAGAGAACCCCTTAATATACGTAACCGAAACTTTAGAGGCTCAGAGGGCTGTCCGTACGTGTAGGTCTTATTTTAGTGACCAGTCAGATTCTGTTTATTGCCTTACAAGAATTCCTAGATATCCGTAACCGAAACTCTAGGAACTCAAAGGCTGATTGGTCTTTATGACCTGGAATCTCATTAGGTTTATTTTTAGTTTTGCGACTGTGTCTTTTGGAATGGCCCTTGTGTGGGGTACCCCTTTAGTGAAGTCACAAGGTCACGACCTCATATCACCCCCCGCTGTATATTTTTGATGAGATGATATGATGATGATGATGATGATATGATGAAAATGCCGTCTTCACGCCAGCACACCAACCCTCAACGATCAACCAATGGGTGATTCACAAAAGTGAACCCACCACGTGTTGACGTAGTGGATTGGTGTACTCTGAAGACGGGAGGGCTGGAGCCCCCAATAGATTATAAATCTTGGCCTAAAATCGCCTCCCGCAGACATATGTCTTTCTCAGGTTTCGAACCATGACCCTCCGGATGAGAGTTTCAGCACGTTATCAATCGAGCTATCGGACGCATTTACATGTTTAAGATAAAATAGTTATCATATGGTTACCAAAAGCACAGTAGTCCTAAAAACTACAGTGTTCGATTTTCTTAACAAAAACCACATTTTATTTTTCCAATTTCCAAAAAATATAGAAATATATAATTCTGCATAACACGAATAATATTATATAGCCGATTTCTAACATATGGGCAACAGAATTCTCTGTTCGCCATTACCATGGAATAATCAATAACAGACCTAATAACTACAGCCAGTCACTAGACAATAAAATATTGATTGCCTGTTATGCACTCTGTGAAACCTGTAAGTGGATGTTATGTAAACAAAGAAAACAGTATTATTATTTTGTCAGTTTGGAGCGAACTGCATAGAAGAAATCAAATAATTCGTATCCGCATATGCGTTCTTTCAAGTGGAAGTAAACTACAGACAAAAAATATGTAATAGCATTATGCAGATCATATATTTTCTTGTTTGTTTCACTAATTAATTAATAACAAAACTGCACAGACTAAAATATGCCCTCGCAACCAGATCTGGTAATGTTGGCATTTTATCAAGTCATATACGGTTGGCATTAGGGAGAAAATCTACAGTATTATTATTTACGTAAAGGAAATTTCTAGTTATTTTAACAAATACAGAACTGCACCAGAATTTGTAAGTCTTAAAAATGCTGTCATATTTGCATTTTACTCAAGTATATATTTTATGTTCGACAACTCGCGAATGATTTTAAACTAAACCTTAGCGTTATTATCTCCCTTTTTTAAAAACTATATTTCTAATCCTATGAAAAGTATGTCCACATTCGCTATTAAGTATAACACGTTTTCGTAATTATATAACAGAAACTTAATTCTGCCAGATACCTTACGGCGACTTTCGAATAGCTCTTTCATTGCTAATTTGTTTAGAAGATATTTGCTACCTTTTGTAAAAACTTTTGACCTGTCCAGGTCGATATTAATTTTTGTGTACTGACTTTGGCTTATTGGATCGTGTAAATTTTCATATATTGATGAAAGCGCATCTCTTAAATTTTCGAGATACGGAAAATACTTGCTATCGTCTGTTCTAATAAGAGAAAGTTTTATTCTGTCATATTTACTAAAACAAATACCTGAAATTTCATCATTAAATTCAAATGACAATTGTTGGTTATTTACCATTATTTTTTTTATTTTGCTATTAACTCCATCGGCTAATGTTAAATTTTCAAACATTATTTCTGATGTTTAGACAATATTACTTAAATAATGTCCAAGCGCGAGAGTATTAAGTCCGTCTTTGCAATACCTTTTATCATCGAAATTACTTAGTCCATATTTTATAATTGTATTTGTTTCAAGCTTATGATAATTAGTCCTAATTACATTGGTTTTAATAAAGCTGACGCTATTGTTAAGAGCTGCTTTGAAATCCTCAAAATGCATCATCTTTTTCACATATCCGCGAGGGATACCTTTAGCTTTCTTGGTCAGTTTATTGTCATCTAATATGACAGCATACATTTTGCTTCTTAGTCCAACAAACTCTCTCACAGGTACAAACATAAACTCATCTTCTTTTTTCCAATAACATTCTTGTTAGAATTATCGTGAAATTCACTACAAGTTGGATAATCTGATAAATCGAACAAATTTTTATTATCGTAAATGTCTTGATAGACATTATCACATTGTATATTATATACTAGAGAGTCAGTATCAGTAAATAGCAACTCCGAATCTGGCCACATTTTTTGGTAAAATTATAATGAAAATCGTACATCAGCCACTTTGATATATCAAGTACAGCTGCACCAACATAAATTGGCTTATTTAACTTTAAATTTGTCTTTCGTCGTTGTATTGTGGCAAGATTTTCATTAAATATTTTCATACTAACAAAACCATCGTCGCTAACTAATTTATTTCTGTGATTAATGTCATTAACGATCTCAATCGAAACTCTCCGGCGTATATTTTCCATAGTCTTACCAAATACTGAGTTGTTCATTAACTTGAAAAAGTTTTTCTCAAATTCGGTTTTAGCTACGGCACGACATTTCGTATTTTGGTCAATATAATCCGCCATCCACCGCGACTGATTAAACTTTAACACGCGATGAACTTTTCTCAGAATTAGTCCAGCATCTACTGCTTGCTTTAGATTTTTGTAATGCATGACGTAATTTCTTTTATCTAACAAATTTGGAACTAGCTTGTTAACGATAGAACTTTTTGCTGTTGTCGTTGCTCGTTGTTCAGGCGATAATAAACTGTAATCAATTATCATCGACTCTGCGCAAAATGGATAGTCGTTATGTAGATCATGTAACGAACTGGGATAGTCTAGATCAACTTCAACAAAGTATGAAATATCTTTCGGAAGATTTTTTTCAGTTTCTTTAAGAAATTGGTTTGGAGTTATCCAATGAAACCCACCGCAAGGCATTGGCTGTGACATGGCCCATCCATACAAATTCACACAATCGAGATAAATAATGTAACTCGACGGAAGATTTTTATCGTGATTTTTCAAATATTTATTATTAGCCGCTGCATATTTTTTTGTTATGACGCTAATTCCGCCTCTGATGCCTTTTTCAATAAAGTTAAACATATCGACATCTGTTAAAAGATCTAATTCTATTTTGCTAGTTTTTAGTAGAGCGTCCCAAGACAGTCCCGGAGCAGAATAATACCAACAAGGGTCTAATCCGTAATTTGCATGACTAACCTGACGAAAATTTTCGAAAACATCTGCTAGCAATAATACATCCGTTTTCAGATATAAATCGTGATAATCGCCAAATGTTTTACAGGCAAATTTATTCCACATATCTTGTGCATATTTATACTCGTCGTTGCTGATATTTTCATTTTTGAGCTGCGAGTAAAATTTATCTTTGCTAGGTAGAGAAGTTTCATTAAATCTGCTCCAATCGTCGAGATATTCGTAAGGAAAGATACCTTTTTTGTCAGATCGATATAGTTTTCACCGAAGCAGCTGCGCAGATTATTGAAATTACTGCAGCCTTTAACGAGCTCGTCTAATGATGCTGCCATAAATTGCATGCTGTCGATAAAGCGTAATTTGCCGAGGGTTACCGACATATACTTTTCAAAATTATTTGGAATACATTTTATCACGTTATTTAATTTTAGTTTAGCTTTAATGTTTTTATCACCAAAAGCTTCTACAATAATGTGACTGTCATAGCCACGAAGGTTATGTAAAACTACGGGAATAAAATCTGGAGCATGAAATTTCAAATTGCAACTGTTATGAGCTGCTCCACGATATTGACCGGTCAAATGACAGTGATCTCGCACCTTGGAGCCCCCCCCCCCTCAGCAACTGTTCGCAAATATGACAATTAACTGCCTCATCAAAGTCGAGTTGTTGTTTAGACGTTATTCTGATCGGAGCTGTTCTAAGTAATCTGTTAGAAATTGTATTAACTTCGTCTATTAAATTTTTTAGTAACCACACGGCAGGGTTTTTACCTCTATATAACCTTATCGGAGACGAAAATTTATCGCTGGCGCAACAGACTACTTTATAAGCTACACCACAAGGAATATGCTGTTGTATTTTTCTGGTACTTGATTTGTTTGGATTATTTTCAGCTCCAGCCACGGGAACGAGTAGACACTCGAAATCGGCGTAAATAACAAAAGGAATATTTAGTTTATGATTATAATTTTCAAATTTTAATATTTTTTCTTTTTCGCTAGGCATAGTTATTTTTTGAACGTTGACGCAGTATTTGAGATGCTCTTGCAGTCTTTCATTGTTAGTAAAGCCGTGCAGACATCTATAACAGAAGTATTTTTTGTTTTTGTTTTTACTGTACTGTCCGCCAACTAATCCGTTAAAGTTTTTTATCCAACAGTAATGTCCCTAAAAAAATAATAAATTTATTGTCTTTTGCGAAGCATTTTCTGAAATATATCTCGGGTAAACATTTTCTCGTTCGTCTAGTCCGAAAACATTTACTGAGATACCGTTTTGTTTTTCGAACTTTGGTATATGATTTTCTGCTACTGGAAAGTTGATGCCATCAAAATTGAGTTCGTCTTTGTGCAGAAAATACTTGTTGACGCGATCGGAATTTTGTTCTTTGGGAAACATCGCAGAAAGAATAGACCACTGGAAACATTTGTCATCGTTGTTTTTGACATTTATACAGCACTTTTTGTTCTTAATTTTTTGAGGAAGATCGACGTACAAATTACCGCGAAGTACGTTATATTTTGCTGTGTGAAATAAAACTGCTTTTATCATTTCAAATTTCCAACCTGACCCTGACAAAGTAAATTCTTCTAATTTTTTGTTTATTTCTTGATGTATTTCATCGGCGACCATGGCAATGTTTGTTCCAGTTAATATCTTCCTCGATTTAGCTGTTAAATAGGGCTCTGAGATTTCGCTCTCAAAACTTTTTGTTTCAAAAATTACGTCAAGTACATCTTCGACTGCGTGTAACTTTGATAAAATCGTATGATATTGGACTATAAGTTTGATACTTTTATGAGCCGCAAGTTCTTGAGATATAACAGGTTGTAAAAGATGATATAAATTTGTAGAGCTAAAATTAGCTAATATGGTCTGATCGTCGAGTTTGTAACTGTTATCATAGCCTGAAAATGCCGAAGCAATTTTTTCGGATTTGATAATGCTCTTTTTAGCAATGTCTCGCAATTTCAACATTATATGTATATAGTAATATTGTTTATTTAATTGAAATTTTTTAATTTTTTTTTTAATTAGAGATATAAAAAAATTTTGTATATATATAATGACAGAAATCTTGAGATATCCACCACTGACAGCGGAAGAGCAAGAGATGTATCATGTACATCCGAAATACAACTTATATGCTGGAAATGCATTAGGCTCTGTTATCAACATAGCAACTGAAAAAGCTATTGGCGTACCAACACCTGCTGGCATGTTAATTTCAGTAAATGGTGATAATGCAGAAAGAACTGAAATGCTCAGAAAAGATTTTATTTATACTTTGTTTTGCGGCGATATTCCAGAAGGACAACGAGTATATAGAGCAAATGACACAGTTGCTGATGATAATATTGAAAATTTAGGATTACAAAAAGAATTTCAACCTCACCCAGTGTTTGATCTATATGAAGCAAATGATAAAGGAATTATTCGTCATATAAAAACAAAAAAAGTTGTTGGAAGTTTGCAGAACAGTGGATATCTTGGTGTTAATGTACGTGGAACAAAAACTAATTTTGTTCATTATCAATCTCATCGTCTTGTGTTTGAAACTTTTAACGGACTAATACCTAATAGTTTAGTTGTCGACCATAAAAATGATATTAAAACCGATAATCGTCTAGAAAATTTAGATTTGGTTACACAACAAGAAAATAGTAGAAGAGGAAATGCTGGTGGTGTTAAATATCCTGCTAAACAAATAATTTCAATAAATCTTGAAACGTCTGAGGAAATGAAATTTAAATCAATAACAGCTGCCGCAAAATATCATAAAATTCATCCACAAGCAGTAAAATTTGTAGCTGATAATATAACAAAATCAGCAACGTCCATGATGACATTTGATAGTTTTATCTTCAGATACGATAACTAGTAATATTTTCCAACTCATTCCGAGAAAGACAATTATGACCAAATTCCATGACATCATCGCGATTTAATCGTAACGTCATTATTTTATTTGTCTCAAGTTTTATTTTATCCGCCGCTGTTAACAAAAATTTATCAGATTTGCCCAATGTTATCATAACATCAACAAAATGAAAATTATATCCTAGCAAGCAATTTCGAACTGCTTCGGCTAATTCATTTTTGTTTAGTATATTAACTCGACAATGATATTTTATTTCCATATTATATATTAATTAGATGAAAAGATTATTATAATAATGAGCTTAATCGAGAGATTAGCTCAACTTTACTCGGAAGATTTTGTTTCAGTTTCTAATGTCACATTAAAAAATATCACCGACGATAGATTTGCTGATTATACTGAAAAAGACATTTTGTATAACTATAACGATGACGAAGATGATGTTGTTGTTAGCGAAAAACATTTAAGTAGACCAACAACTGGTCGATATGATGTTAAGTACCACATTACCAAAAAAATATTAAAATATAATTTTAACGTTGCCGAGCACCAAATATTTTGGCAACTTATAAGGCCCTTTCTAAACGTAAAAATACCGGGACAACAAAGAAACATAAAATACGATTTTATTTTTGTTAAAATATTTAATTTAATGCCAGTCGATGATGCGAGAAAATTACACTTAATTTCTTTATGTAAACCAGTAAAATGTAGTTCAGTACTAAGAAAATACGAGCAAATTTATAATAATATTATTCAATTGATGCAATCGACTTCGTTGGTACCCAACTATTAAATTTATCGCTATATCCGCGCCATTTAACTAAACTTTTGTTGCCGCGCTTTCTAATAACTTTTTCAATAACAAATATATCTTGTTCTGTTTTCTGAAGTTCTTGTTCATAAAAACTGCCAGTTATAGGTTCTCCTAATAAGTCTTTCAACGAGTATGTAACTGGTATTGTTAAAAGTACTTTATCAACAACAAATACTTCTTTGCTCCAGTTCGGAGTAAATCCTTTTTCAAACGTTTTTTTCGTCAATGAAATTCTAACTTTATCGCCAACTTTAAATTTATGTCTTCGGTACATGTTTTCATTAGCTAGTATTGGATTTGCAATCGCATTATTTGGTGACATTCTAGAGGTTCGATGTTTCGTGTTATTATATTCGTCAACAATTTTCTGTAGTTGTCGATGTATTTATCCGTGTTTTTAGCTGTCAAATACTTGTGAATTTTTTCGTTAAGCGTGCGATTAAATCGCTAGACAATGACGCTTTTCCCCTCATTTCCAGTAACGTATTTTTTAATGTTATTTTGTTCCAAAAACTGCTCGAACTTTTTGTTAAAAAACTCTGCTCCGTGATCGGTCCAGATTCTATTCGGCTTTCTTTCTGTAGTTGTTATTATGTGCTTTAGCGCGTCAATCATCGATGTCCCTGTTTTATCAGAAACCGGTACGCTAAAAGCATATTTACTGAAAACATCGACAACATTAAAAAGATATCTCCGTGGAGCGCCATCAGCGCCAACGTTAAATTGAGCTAGATTTGACATATCAACTAAATCTATCGCCCAAATGTCATCAACGGCATTTGCTACAACCTTGCGTCGCGGAAACTTTTTTTTTTAGGTCTGTGTAGTTCAACTGCAAGAGATGTTGTCGCTGGGTCATCATATAAGTCTCTTCCGAGGCCAAGTTTATATTTTGCTCCAATAATACCCTGGACCAGTCTTCGGTCAACAAGTTCTCGTATATTTTCTGGTTTCATTTCGCGAAGTTCGTCTAACATTACTTTGTCGCAGCTGTGTTTTGTTTCGCCACTAGGTTGCTCAATATCTCTGTAGCAGATATCATGACGCATCGCTATTGCGTCAACTTGATTGTAAGGTTCTTGTCCTGGCAGCGGATTATCATTTTCGTCAAGTTGCTCATCAAGCGGATTCCACGGGCCAGTATATTTATGGCCTGGTAATGTCCAACCACCTTTCGGTTTCGGCAGTTTGCCAATCAATTTATGTATATCTATGCCCGTTCCAATTATTTCTCTGTTGTTGCATTTCTGGCAATATGTAACAATTTTATTTTGCTCGAGACATAAATCTCTATCTGCATCGCAGTTGCCCGTCATTATTTATTTAGTCGTCTATTAAAATAACGTCAGGACAACCCGCCCCGGACTTTGTTGCTGGCAAAAACATACTTTTTCTTTTTCCACAAATTGCGCAAATACTTTTCAGCATTATTCTATTATTCTTCGTTTTTTCCGTTTTTTCGTCTTATTTTCTGTTTTAGTTTTACACTTAAGACAATATGTTGACATTGTTATATTTGTAATTAAGATAAAATTAATTGCAAGCTTTAGGTAGCTATACAAAATTAATTGCAAGCTTTAGGTAGCTATACAAAATTAATCGCGATCTCATCATTAGCGTGAGAGGGTTGTTTGTCAAATTGCAAAATAAATTTTAAAAAATCTGGATTTTTGGTCATCTGTTTAATGAACATTATGCAATAATATCCACAAGCGGAAGTTCCAACTGGTTGAATCTGATTAGAAGAATAATTTATTATTTTGTTTTTACTCATATATCTTTTTACCGCATCACTTGGCGGAATTCCGAACGAGTCGAAATAATTGTTATCAAAAACAGCTACCCAATGAGTACCAGACCCGTCATTAAAATCTTGTATATTTATAACACAAGAACCCGGCGACGATGCAATCGCCGCAAGTTCATCTTTGGAATAAACTCCGTGGAAATTTTTTACTTTTTTAAGTTCTTCAAGTATATCAAAATTACTTAACGCAGGCCGCGACTTTATCTTAAGACGTTTTAACGTCTCGTTCCTGGCAGCATTAGTCCTCTTCCTCGTCCTAACAGACCCGGCAATAGACTTCCCGCCAATCCTGCCAGTAATGGGGCTATTGGAAGAAATCCACCCTGTGTCTTTTTTTCGTCGTCGTTTTTCTTTTCGTTGTTGTCTTTTTTCGCGTCGTCTTTCGTTTAGGCATTATATTTAATCTTTAGACAAAAATTTTCTTTATTCCACTACCTTTAACTGCCTTTTCTGATGCGCCAGATACTGCTCCTGACGCTGCTGCTAGCCCTAATGTACCTAACACTGGCAAAATTTTAGGCAGTAATGTTTTGGCTATTACTGATAGTACCGGACCGAAGAAACCGCCGTGTTTTGACATTGCAGTTATTTGTGCAGCGCTTAAATTTAAAACGAAAGGTTTTTTGCGATCGTATTTATTTGCTTGATTTTTGGTTAGCAATAATTTTGTTAAAGTCCCCAAAGCATTTGGGTTGACCTTCAATGAAACCGGCCTCCGCTTCGCAACAGCAGTTGCTAATTTTTTAACTTGACCATCAGTTAAATGTATTTCTTTTATAATATATTTTGTCATCTTATATAACGATTACAGATTAAACTTGTATTGTCATTTTACCTCCAATGGAGTCGATTGTAACAGATCTGTCGCTTAACACTAATGCATATGCATATAACGGCACTGGAACTAATGGCACTGCTGGAAGTTCGAGTGTCCAAGTGATTTCAATATCAGCTGTGCTGTCTACAGATCGCTCGCTATGTTTACTAACATCAAAGTAAAATATCGGATAAAGTGTACGAAATTCCTCCGCTGATATTTGAGTTCCATCGCCAGCATCTTGATATTTCTGCATTGAGTCGAGCAGGTACATGTAAGGTCTAGTAATGTTTTTATTGGCGTCATCTGCAAAATTACATTCGATCGCTCGCTCTGGGTATTGCTTTGAATTTATTCTAGCATATATTCGTCTAACACTAGCATTAGCAAATATTGCATTATTTCGTTGTTGGTCATTACGTTGAGCTTGTTGCTGAAATACAACGAATAACTGACGCGGCAGTTGTTCACTCGATGTTGTTGTGACTCGCCATGTGTAGTCGGTGGTATTCGGAACCGCTGTTTGATATATTTTATGTTGCTGAAAATGAATTTTATTCGTGCGTTTTTCCAGCATACTATCTAATTCTAATGCTTTAGTGACTGACGGAGTTATTCGTGGCATCCACAGCGCAAGTTTGTTTATGACAAATTGCACATCAGCACCACCAAATCTGAGAAAACAATCATTTTGTTCTGCTCGATCTAAAATAAGCGTATGTTTAACTCCACGAAATACTTTATTATAGTCCCTGCAAAAGCCAAATATAGTACTTAACGGCAACATCATTGTAATCTGACGTGATCCTACTGCAAGTTCTCTTCGCTTAGCATAACCTTCATTGTAACGTCTATTTCTTTTGATGCTAATAATTGAATCATTAACTATAGCTAACATTGCAGTACCATCAGCGGCTGCACCTGGTGCAGTTATACCAAGATTATTACAAACTGCAGTAAGTGAGACTCTTGTAGCGTCTGCATTAGCTGCTGCATCAGGTGGGTCTATACCAAAATTGGCAGCATTAGCGATAAGGAAATCTCTCACAGTTACAACATCTGCAGCAGCATTAGCTCCAGCCGCTAAAATAGCTGCTCCTCCTGAAACAAATTCAACTGATGCAATAATACCTGCACCAGCATTTCCAGTATCTTTAAACCACATCATATTAGTTGCAGTTGATTTGGAGTAATCGTCAGAAAACGAAACGATATTTAAGATCGTACTTGCAACTTGTAAGTGACTTGAAATATCTTCGACAGTTTGATTGGCCAGCTGATATCGGGCACTTCTAAACAAACACCAACCATTGTTTATAAGAGCTACTTCTGCATTAGCTGCAATTTCGGCAGGTGGAACAGCTGTTGTCATAATCCGACCACGAACTTCTAACATTGCTTTGTGAGGCAGTAGAAATACGTCCTCGTCTCGTGTATTAAATGTTCTAACGCCAGTTTTATTAGGTTTGTTAGAATTTTCATCAAGATATTCAACATACTCAAATTCTGTTACTGTGTTGTCTGTGTCATAAGTTTCTGCAAAATCGAGATAATTTTTCACAGACATTTTTTTATTTTTATAGGTTATATAAAATTATTGCGGCGTTGTAACTTTAGATATTAGATTTTGTATAATCTGCTCGCCCTTTGGTGATAAAAGTTTTTTTGTTGTTGTTATCATCGCGCGTTGGGTTTCTTTTGTTGGTGCGATTTCTGAAATAACTTGCTTGATTGCGGCTTGCGTCTTAGGTTCGCCTTTTATTTTATCAGATATTTTTTGTCCCACAGCAGTTCCAGCAGCAGATGCAGCTCCAGTTGCAAAAGCTTTACCCGCGTCAAGTGCAATTGGCGCAACTTTACGAGCTAATCCTGGAATATTTTCAACAATTTTAGTAAATATATTTCCGAAAAATCCTCCTACTATTTTTCTTCTGTAAACTTTTTCTGTTTCATTATATCTGAGGTTGTATAATTTTGTTGTCAAATCTTTCAAAAAATATGTTTACTGTTGTTCGCCTACGCAACGCGTAGGTGCACGTAATAAGTAACAACTTCGTTATTAAAATCCAACTGTCTTCCAGATTGGTCTGTCAATTGCATATTTACTTCTGTTATTTGGTTTTCAACGTTTAGCGGATAATAAATAATATGACGCGGAGTAATTTGCATAAGAGACCCTGGTGGAACTTCTGGCGAGAAACTGTATATAGTTTGCCCTTTGCTGCCTTTGGCTGAATAAGAACCAGACGCGATCGAACAATTTACCAATATCGTGTCAATCTCACTTATATTTACTGGAAATTCACCGTCAAATGTTTCGGGAATTTCATCATTATTAAGCTGATATACAAAAGGTTTAAATCCAATTAATGATGCAAAACCTTTATATAAAATAACAATAAATCCATTTTTTAATGTTATTCTAGCTCGCAATGTATTATAATTCGGTGCTAGCTCAAAATCGTCTGCATTACCGCCATGCTTTGTTATAAATTCTTTTATCGTTTTATTCAGATCAGTTATGTTGTAGGCCCCTTGTGGAATTTCAATATCTACATTTTTAGTAAATATTGGAGGATCTTTTTTTGGATCTTTTTTAATAATAATAAATGTAAACTTATCATTGATACCAGTCTTAATATTTGCCATGGCGTTCCAGCAAGTACATGAAATTAATCCAATTTCGTATTGTTTTTCACGATCTAGTTCTATTGGTGGAATATACTTTACTGAAAAGTTTGCGCTATCTTTATCAGATTGACTAGAGTCGAGTAATAATGTTGCTGACATTTATTATTATATTTTTATAAAATTAAATCGCCGCGATTAAGTCGCGGTGCAAAATATCGTATTCGTCAGATGCTAATAAATTTCTCGATCTCAAATTATCAAGTATGTCGATGATTTCATTGTCGATTTCAGCACCAACATTTCCTGCTTCTTTTGATGATATCAATAGCATTAATCTGCCGATCATTTCAGTAACTGATGCGAATATTCTGACTCCAGTTCCTTTTTTTCAGCTAACATTCTATCAAGTTCTTTATAATCATCAACCAATCGACTTAATTCAGTTTGTCTTTCAATAGGATCCATATCCTTTGGGACAACTTTATCAGCCTTCATACGTCGTCCATCTAAAAATTTTGCCTCGGTATTCAAATTATGGTTAATATTTTCGTATCGGTTTTCTTTTATTCTACTAATAACTTTGATATAAAGATCAGCAATAATCCAATGCCGATATTTTTCAATACTGTTTATGTAGTATTCATTTTCTTGTTTTACATCATTAAGATGTATCTTACTTTCTTCTTTTATTTGTTCTAGCTCTTTAATTTTCTCTTCGGATTTGTAATCATCTTTTATAACATTTCGCACTCTCACACCTTTAAAACCATATTTTTCATCAAAATTTTTATACTCATTATCTCCTATTTGTTTATTTATATTTTCTAAATTAGATTCAAATCTTTCTTTTTCTTGTACATCTAATCCATGTTCTTTTTTCCATGCCTCTCTTTTAGCTTTTTCTTCCTCTCTCTCTCTTCTACGTTCTTCTTCTTGTTTTAACTTTCTCTCTCTAATTATTCTAAGTTCTTCATATTTTAACCTTCTATCAATTGGTCCAACTACTGTTGCAGTTGCTAATTTTTGTTCATGTTCTAGCGGATTATTTATCAGCTGATTTATTTTAGCTTGCCTCGCAGCAGGATTAATTATATGTTTTGTAAGTTCCTCAGCTAATCTTCTTTTTTCCGCATCAGATCTCTCAATAATTCTTCCAGCAGCTGCTTCTTGTTGTTCTTTAACTAATCCGAGTAAACCTTTTTCTTGTAACTTTTTAGCTTCTTCTTCTGATAGTGGCTTACCTTCAGGTTGTTTTCCAAGTAAAGCCTCAGTAACTGGTTTGAGAACTTTAGCTGCTGTTTCTGCTGCAGTAACTTGACCGCGTCGAGCTTGCTGTACTAGCTGTTTAAATTTTGCCTGAGACTGTGCAAGTTTTTTTAGATTTTCGATATGTTTTCTATATTTTGCTTGTTTTTCCATTATTGATATATTATTTTCTATAAAAATTATTGTAGATAGTTTTCAATACAACATCGAAACATTTTATTCTTATTATTCGTTAACTTATCGAACAAAAAGAAATCATATCTATTTGCTGTTGCTTGACGGTACAGTTCAATAAATTTATCTTCTGTTACGTCGCCGCATTGTTCGTTCGCGATATTTCTAACGTCAATATTGTCAAGTCCAGGAAATAATATAAAACAGCCAGTATTTCGCCTGATAAATCTGTCGACATTATAATATCCTTGAGCGAGATAAATAGAATTACATTTCTTATTTCGCAACAGTGAAAAATACGATTTGATTTTATTCATTTCCTCGTTGTTTAGCGGAATATCATCAAAAACAACTATTTTGTGTTCGGACGAATCGAGTTGATTAACTGGAACAAGTTCTTCCGGTTGTTTGATAATAAAGAAATCTTCGCCAGATTCAAGATCATCACGAAGTTTGTCATTATAATTGTTAAGTAGCTCGTACTTATCCTGTTGGGGATTAATTGTGTAAATATAAACTCGATCGTAGTTAAAATTATCTCCGAGAAGTAAATTCATAAGCAAATTTGTTTTGCCCGATCCAGTTCTACCAACTATAAGATAATGACAATCTGGAAGCTCACTGTTATGTTTATGTTTCACCAACCGCTCTGCATCAAAGTTTAATATGGATGATTTTGCCATTATACAATTTATGGTATATAATTTTGTCAAGCAGTAAATAAATAATGAGCTTTTACTCAAAATTTGGAACATTAGTAGGAGATTCAACAGCCGATAAGCAAGACTTATCCAAATATGCAACTCTTGATCAACTTAGAAAGGAAATTACTAATTTATTAAATATCACAAGTGTCGATCAAAATGAAGTTGTTATTTTTCAAGATAAAGAAGGACGATTAAAAACGAGTAATATACAACTGTCAGATGTACTTGTACGAATTAACGCCGCGGCTGTCAATAATATAGTTACTTTTGCCGATCAAGGTAAAATACAAGATTCGGGTAAGTCTATTAACGATTATGTTAAAAAAGCTGGCGATGTATTTACCGGTGACATTATTATGTCAAGAAGAAAAATTACATATCTTGAAGATCCAACCTCGGATAATGATGTTGCAACGAAAAAATACGCAGACGATCAAGAATCTAAGTACGTGTCAGTTCGCGGTGGTATAATGCGTGCATTTCTCGACATGAACAACAACGGTATTCATAATCTCAGAACACCAGAAACAGATTTCGACGCCGCAACTAAAAAATACGTCGACGATAAGGAAATTCCAATAATGACTTCGTTAATGACAATTAATGATGGAATTGCTAGCGTTGGTGTTTCTCTTGCAGCAGCGTGTAAAAAAGTTGAACCTCGACTCGCGACTAAAAAAAATGCTTGCAAAACAGCAAGTATAACTTATAAAAAATTACTTGATCAAATTCGATCTTATTTGCGTGGCATAAAATATGATATGGACGATTTAATACGCGAGTTCCGCATTATTGATAGTATGTTAACAGATATTCTGCCAATGAGAGTCAGCAAATACGAAAAAGATTATAATAAAAAGTAGATGTTTAATTTTGTGTGGTTTTATCAAATAATATATCAACCATGTTATCGATAAATGTCATCACATCATCTGCCCAGCCGGCAATTCTCATATCATTTTCAGTCGCGAATAACCACATCGACCCATATTTCGGCGATATATGATAGCCTACATTTTTAATGCAATCGCTTATTATATTAGATTTTATACCAGTATATGCTGACGCTGCTTTGATCGAATTAAATCTTTTACAAAATCTATTTGTTAGATCAAATCCAACATTTCGTATTGGATTATAATAAGACATTATATATATTTCATTTGTTTAATATAACATTCAAAAATTTTATATACAGTCATTTTGATGTCACCCTCTCTGATGATTTCACCCAGTGTGGTCCGCCCCCACCCCCACCCCCACCCCCCAGTGACGCCACTGGACATTAAAGATATCTTTCAAGACTGAATAAAAAGTCTCATCCAAATTTTCTTACGTGGTTCAATCAGAAATAGAAGCAAATTGTAAACAAACGTTAATTGCATGTTATTCATTGTCAAAGAATTCGCTGAAAAATCGCACCTGACGGTCTGTGTTGGTGCAGAAACACATTTTAGGAAATGTTATACCAAAAAACGCGCACTAAAATGTCCGGGAAATTAAATTAGTGCCTACATGTTTCGCACTAGAAATGCTACTACATATTAGATGATTTGGTAAAAAGTCACTGTCCTATCAGGTAACATATTCGTACACTTGTGAACCTTCTAATTTCCAAAGAATGGAAACGCTTAATTTTTAATTAGCGCTAGAGTCACAATATCTCGAACAAACAATTCTTGACGTAATCGCAATTTCAAAACATGGAAAATTTGTCACCTGGAATGCAATTATGATTTGATTTAAGTAATGATTATGACTATATCCCATTCTGTGGTGACAGACTATAATCTCATTTCTGTAAAATTAATAATAAAACACAAAGAAATATATGTTCATTATTTTTAATTTAATGTACATCCAGATGTTTCACTTTTCTTCAGTATTGATGAAGATAATCTACTTTAATATCATTCCTTGACACTTTGAAACAGAGTATTTTGTCTGAACGAATCAGTGGATGACAGTTTTGTAGTTTAAAGGTATCAGATTATTGTAAGTTTCGTTCTAAAATGATATGGCCAATATTATAGATGTTGTCTTTGGGATCTGTTACAATAATGTATTAAGAGTTCTCTCCCTTACAGTAGGAACATGCATAAGACCGCACAAAGCTGTAACCGTTGCTTCAGAACAAGTCGTAAGTAAATATATAACAACATAATACAAATAAGACAAAATAGAATTTCAATGATTAAAGGTGGGAAAATATGAAAATTGGTGCTTTTTGTGTTGCAAATTAAGTTACTTGTCGCTAACTGAACGGTTATCTCCGACTGTAAAAAGAATATTAAGAGAGGGGATCATCAAGCCTAAGTCTATTGTTCCAGCAGTTACACCTCTCTCTAACTGATGGAGGTGGGCTTATATAGCGAGTTCAGTGAGTACAGTTGGATGACGTCATAAGTCACACTTGTTGTTTTGAGTAACCTTGAATACGTATGTTTGCGAGTGAATATAAATGACTTAGTTTAAATATAGGCAATGACCTGGTTCCTGAAGTACACAAGCTTGAGGGCTATTGACGTCATTGTTAGGGAGTGACCTTGAATGACCTTTGGATTTGGGCTAATGATCTGGTTTATAAAGGTGGCGCTCTACAGTTTCGTATTTGGCGTAGGTTAGATTTATAAAGAAAACGAATTTCCCGGGTTTTGCTCATTGGTAATACAGGCTATTTAACAGGGACCTTGTATATCTTAGGTATTGTTAAAAGTACTTTTAATTCCCTTTATTTTGATGTGTGATTGAGTAGTGTAGTATGGGTTATAGATACAGCTTGGCCTTACTTTAGATCTGTATCTATTGAAAAACTGCTAGCTTCGCTTGGTCATTTTCACTTCCTGGACTTAAAAGATATATTGTAAAAACCAAGAGCCGAAAGCTTTTTTACATTTTATGTATTTGGTAATTCATTCCTAAGACTTTCAGAAGCTGGTATTTTGTAGACTGGTACATTTAATTTTCCCTAATTTAATAACTTCTAAAAATAATGTGCTTTAAACTAATTCAGGCTGATTTTTCGAACAATCATTTTGGTAGCTGTGTGCTTAGATAATTTACAATTTGCACAAGTACAATATTCAAAGAAATTTCAGCCATAGTTCGTGAAGGTAACATAGAAGTATGACACAATTCTCTCCATTGTGCATGTTGCTAATGCAAACAACTTCACTTTACACCTGTCACTCTCCCAGAAGTTCTCTCTCATAAGTTCATAATGTCTATAGAAGACCCCACTCAAAAAAAAAAAAACCCACAGCTTCTGGGATTGTTCATGCAGCTTCTGGGATTGAAATTGACCTTGAATACCTGTGTATGGGAGTGACATTAAATGGACTAGTTTGAATATGAACAAGTCACCCCGATGAAAAGTACGTGAGTTTTGGCGTTGCTGACCGCAAAGCCCATCTGTGGTTGGAAGTGACTTTCAATAACATCGTTTAAAACGGCTACACTGGCCTAGACGGTATGTGGGCGTGATGCCACCTGTTTATTAAAATGTGCAATTTTGCTGAATGCAAATCTTTCCGGAACATACCTGCATACATTTTAGACACTTACCGATATTTCGTAATAGCCATATCTAGCGCGAAATTCAAAATAGCCGCAGGATAGAATGTTGTGATATTCCACGTAGATTGACAAGTCGGCAAATACGTGATTTTATCCGGAAATAGTATGTACATATCGGCAAAAGATCCCTTCAGCAAACGGTAAGTGTATAAAATGTACACCGGTGTGTGCAGACAATAGTGTCTGCAGATTTTTGCATGTTTTAATGAATAGGCAATATCATCCCCTAAAACGCCAGTCAGTATCATTATAGATGTGGGCTGATTTATTGGCCTAGGGTATAAAGCACATGAGAACCATCGAAGTTGTTGACGTCATAAACAACACCTGCGTGACCTAGATGGAGGCTTTACGTTGGAATGGTTTAGAACAAAAATATTGACAAAGAATAATTTACACTTCCGAAATGTTGTATATCTCTACTATCTACATTCCAATTTTTCTGAATCACATCCAGACACTTTGACTGAAGCCCCTTTAGGCCTGTCAATCAGTTGCTCTAGTTGATATATAAAACTCGTTGTGTTAAGAACAGATTTTTTTAAAACTGATTCATCGTCAAGGAGAAAGTTTGAATACCGGGGTAAATAAGAGACGTCAATAGTATCGTTCCTACTCTAATTAAACTGGAATGATTGGTTGTTAGGGAAGAAATGTAAAGAACGAATGGGGATCGCCTTAATTGCAGACTGTGCTCTTGATTAAAGAAGAACTAGCGCGACCAGTAAATGTTATATGTAGCTTTTTTTGGTCTCTATTATATGTTTTTTATGTGGTTAGTGCTAATACACCCACGTGCGCGCGCTTGCAGACGTAAAGAAAGATATAGGGAACATGTTTGTGTAATATGTATTCAGGCACATACGGATATACATTCACATACAGATGTACAGAAATCGATATTGAGGAATAGTGGGATTTTATACAGACATAGAAGAATAGACCCAAGCATATAAAACTGGAAAGAAAGAAGCAAGCAAGTTAAAATAACAAAACAAGTTGACATTGAATATAAGTTTGAATCCCTCCAATTTACATGTGGTCCATCTGCACTCATTGCCTTACAGTCATTTCTACACCATCCTGTAAAGCAAAATTATCATTCATTAATTACCATTCTTAACTACATTCTTTTCATATACAAAAAAAAAAAATGAATTTCCGATGGCAGGTAATTCATCTACTGCACCCATGTTTTCTGATCTCATAGTGTTAGAGTAGGATTTTTCAACTCTAATGTGCTCATCTTGATTCTAGAAATATATTTCTGCTCTCGACTGCCATCAAAACTGAAAATTGGCATGCAGAATCACAATACACGTGTATGTGAAGGCATTGCTAAATTGAGCGTTTCAAACATTTGAACGTAATTTACAACTGTGTACGTAGGCTGCAAGGGCTACATCGTTGTCCACTGTCGGTTCATGTAGAATCCCACGGAGTTTTAGTTTTAATGTTTAAACTTGAACGGGCTTTTAGTGCAATTCTGATGGACTGCAGAAAAATAGACTATACCCAAGATCAGTCGACTAGACACCTAGCTTTGAAATATATATTGTCGGTCGTGAAAAATACTGTACCTTTGTAACGGCACAGGATTTCAGTGTAAAAGTGTCGAAATTTTGCCGCAACTTCAAGTTGATAGACAATTCATTCAATAACTACAAACAGAGACCCAGTCGATGAGATCCGGTGAGGTCAAGGCTTTTTTTAAACCTTTACTGCAAGGGTGTCTTAGGAACAAGCCGTTGTTGGTTTCTACAGGATCGCTATTGTCCACGCTGTCGTTGTCATCCTTGATGAGTAGTTGCACCCCTATTTTATGGTCATCCTCTATGTCGAAGAGAATAAGAAAGATGCACTTTATAAAGACAAGTGTGTCCTGCGTGATTAATTGTTTGCCATTGGACAGTCAAGTCTACTTGGGAAAGCTTGATGTGTTTCGTTCTATCGCCCTTTGTGACCTTGGTTTTCACCTCCAGGCGCAACTTCTGTAGCTCCAAGCAGGCTTTCAACGTAGTCTTGATATTAAGTTCAAAAAGTTACTTTCAGTCTTTTCATTGACCGATCTATAGCAATCCATTCTCTTTCCTGTATGGAGGTGTTTGTCAGTTAAGTTTGGAACAAAATTTGTTCATCACCGTAGATTTCTTGAACGATGGCCTCAGTTATCTTTTCTAATTTTTAAGGGTTTTCTCTCTCCCTGATACTTTAGCTTCTTTCTTTCATGTCTTCTTTGATGGTGATCTAACCTTTTCTTAATAACTGTGGTAGTCAACTTCATCTTCTTTGTTTTCTTACCGTAGATATCTTAGCTTTCTTTTTCGTTTTTGCTCCAGTTTTGAGTTGTTCAACTAAACGGCTTGAGTTGCAGGTGTAAAAATGTTCCATTCCATTCATTCCTTCACAATGTTGGATGTCATATACAATATACTGTCCTTTTCTGTTGGGTCTTGTTTTGTTTTGCACCATGTGTGTAAGGTGTTCCTTCTGTTTGTCTATAAGGTCTCTTTTCACTTTGAGGTAAAAAAATGGTCTGTGAAAGACAGGAGTGTCTGCGTCTTTTTCTTTCTTGTAGAAGGTGTCACAAGTTCTCACAGATCGGCACACATATGCAACATATCTTCGTTAATGTTGGCTGGAAACTAGGTTCGCTTGGACAACATCGCTGGTCATCGTTGAGTACACGAGATCGTGGCACTTCAGCCATAAAAGCCGAAGGTAAATTCTCGCGATGTTTGTACTTGCAATCCTCAAACTGTTAGATACAGGAAGCAGCAGTTGCCTGTTTAATCTGTGGTGTCTTCGTACAAAGTTTGAAGATTTATTTCCCACACGTGTTAGCTTCCAAAATGGCTCCCTAGAGATTAGGGGTCATTTGCTCGATGGAAAGACACCATTGGAGATTAGAAACAATATCGATGATCACCAAAATCAACTTGACATTATTGTGTTTAGAAATATTGAGAAATCTCAATTAAATCCAAGTCACACGTGTTATCCAATCCTTCTACTTCGACTCCATTAGGAGAGAAATTTTTTCTTGCTTCTTTAGACAAGAAATACTTTTGTTGGTCTTCTAACCTGTTTTAATTCAGCATTTGTGGATCATCAATTTTCGGACCGATTTCACCGTTTGATAATGTATATCATCTCAATTGCCTAACAAAAAGAATGATAAAAACCCTGTTAGGATGTTTTGGATAGTAGAAGATGGAAGACGTAGAACTTTCCAATCGTCGGCTATCTTCGCAATCAATTTCCCTAAGGACTCCAAAATAGTCTCGGAGAAAATCGTGTCTTCAATTCTCGTTGCCAATCAAACATCTGAACATGTTGATTGCCTTTAAGCCTTTGTATAAGTCGTTTACTGATTTAGACAAGACACGCATTAATGCTCCCTCTGTGAATCGTTTAGAAGATTAGTCACTCAAAATCCATATATTGTCCCTCAACAATATTGAAAAAAATCTCCATATTCGTGCCACCTCAATATTTTTCTTGGGCTGCTATTGATGTACATCAGAACTGCCTTTAGTTTGCTTAATATGACTGAAGACCACTTGTAAAAACTGTTTCTATGTGAGGACCCTGTGCTGCTTGGACACCAGTGCCTTTTTCTGCTCATCATTTGGTGAAAGTCGTCTCTTTTGGATGTCGTCGTGCACAATTTCTTCTATCTCTTTGTTTCCCAAGCAATGTATACACTTTTCATAAGGAATAACTTCTTTCATGACAAAATGCCTCTTTAATATAATGATATCGTGAACTTGTCCACACGATGCTTTCTTTTCGCCATGAGACAAAAGGATCTGTCACAGCATGTACAATTGTCGCCAGCTCTCCGGTCTGCCAGCCAATTGCACTGTGGAGAGGGCAAAGAATGATTAACCAGTTGGAATTTTAGACATATCAAGAAAACTGAAACTACAAAGTTTTATATTTTTATGATATTGAAAGAAATATTAGACAAAAAGTGAAAAAAATAACGGTAATTTGTTTCTGATGATCACTGGTGAATATGGATGAGATTAGAAAACAAATAGCTCGCGCTTAGTCTGCATTCACTAGATGCCTTTAGCTCCAAATAAAAACTCGTCTGCGTTTATCCGATGCCTGATGACACGTGCTATTTGCACTGTAAGGTAAAATCAGCTAAATTGGGGGGGGGGGGGGTTATTTTCCGGAGAGAGGAAATCCTTAAATTGTCTTAGTAGTTTCACATACTTTAAAATCATCAATGTTAACCTGCAATGTCTTAATTTCGTTATCTTCTTTTATTTTCTTCACGCGATTATCATGTTTAAAGAGGAAATATGTGAAGTTACTGATGTTTCTTTCTCACTATTAACTTGATCTGAATTTACAAATCTTCTCTGGCATACTGTCAGGACGTATATTGAATTTTTGCCGTTTGGCTAACCATTAGTTACATTTATTTATTTGTATACTATGCTGGACTGGTTTTACTAAATATTTAATATCGTAATTAGTATGTCATTATTTTTAAGAAGCATGCATGTATACGGAGGTTTATTGCAGTGGGTACACCGGTTACCACACGGAATTGGTTCCCGCACTATGTTTGCTTATTTTCTATTGGGTGCAGTAATTTGGATGGCAGCTGATAAAATAATGGTCCTCATTTCACACCTTAATTCTCTGTTACCCACCTACCCACTCGTCCGCCCCCACACCAAAAATATATTGCAATGATTCAGTACTTGCAATGATTCAGTACTTCAGTATGTTAATTTCGTGCGACAACATGTAGAGCTGGGTCCTCCAGCTGCCACACCTCCTCCTAAAGCACCAGTTTGATCATCAAGAGCAAGAATACATTTAATAGTTTGAGATGGGTTTATGACAGCTGGTTTACTGTAAGGTGGTCGAGAAGGTGGGAGTTGGGGGGGGGGGGAGGAAATACTGATAGGAACAGGAAGTGCAACAAAGTACGGAAATTAGAAATGGCGAGGAATCGAAGTCGCTCTAGTACTTATTAAAAAGCTGCAAGTATTTTAAAATTATTCGATACGTACAATAAAAAGTGGTCAACTCATTTGACCCCTACACAATATTTGAAGTACGCGATATATTAAACCAGCCTTACTCCAACAACCAAATTGCACATGCTGCTTGAATACGGTTTGGGAATGTAATAATCTCCTTTTGGAAGTTTTAAATGCATATATACTATATTATGAAATTGAAAGTACAAATCTTCAATAACAATTATGGATTGCAGTTTGCCAATGTTTGGCAGAATTCGGGTATACTCAAAACTCTTGGACAATATTGCTAAATATACGAAGTTTATTTATATTGCTACTGAGAATAGAACCATTGTGTTTCAGGACTGTATTTGGTGAATACGAAGCAAAACGTTTGTAGTCGTCAGGCCGCTATCACCCCTTGATTTCCTACATAGACATGGAGACTTCAGGGCGAGGAAGCTCATAAATAACACTGGTCTACAGCCAAAATAAACGTAGTCAAACTTTACTAATTCTGGGTCACTAAGAACGAAAATGATGCTTAAAATTGCTGATTGGCTCTAGTTTGAAAGATATGAAACGAGTCAGTATATACAACCCTTGACTTTGGAATGGCGGCGGATAAGTGAGTTAAAACCAGAAATTACTAAAATACATCTTTGACTGAATCTATGAATAAATCTATGACTGGGTTTGGACAGTACTTGCTTTTTAAGCAAAACAATGAAGGATGTAATCTGAAGCTGGTACTGCGTCATACATGATATGAATTGCATCTTGTTATTCCTAGAAGTCATGGATGATGCAATCGTAGCTAAGCTTACATCACTCTGCTGAACAAACTGACCTATATCAGCTCTAGAAATCATACAGTGTCGTGCTGTCTTATTTATCAGTGTTTGATTTTGCAAGGGGACACATTTCTGTTTAGCCAAAGTGAGCAGAGATGCCTCGTACTTGTGTGAACAATGCGGATAACGTCTGCTATGTTTGTGGTGATGTGACTTTTGCGTCACAAAAGCTCATTTTAACCACTATTGTTAAGAAAGCCTATCACCTTTATTTTGGCTGCAAAATTGGAGATCAGAACAAGAGGTGGGTCCCCACAAATATGCTGCAACACGTGTGCAGCAAATCTTCGCCCGTGGCTGACCATGAAAAGGAAATCTATGTCTTTGCAGTGCCAATGATTTGGAGAGAGCCAACAGATTATATCAGCAATTGTTACTTCTGCATGGTTCCTCCAGCTGGGAAAGGTCAAAGAAGAAAAAGTGGACTGTGCATTATCCAAATATTCCATCAGCTATATGCCCAGTACCCCACGGTGAAGGTTCCTGATGCACCAGAATAATTTTCACCTGAGTCAGACGAGGAAGAGGAAGAGGATGAAACTTCTAGTCCTGAACCATCAATGTCACATGACCCATATTTTTTCCCATTCTTCTCCTCTGAACCACACCGCATAACACAAGGTGAAATCAATGACTTTGTCAGGGATTTGGATCTATCCAAGAGCAAGGCAGAGCTTTTGGGCTCCAGACTATAGCAGTGGAATCTCCTGGCAGGTGATCGTCAAAAGGATCTTGTCCCATTCTTCTTCATGGAAGATGATCTTGTAGCCTGCAACAATATCGATGGTGTGATGGCAGCCCTCAACATCGTTCATGATCCAGATGAGTGGAGACTGTTCATTGATTCATCGAAGACGAGTCTTAAATCTGTTCGGCTGCATAATGGCAATGGTTTGCCATCAATTCCAGTTGGTCATGCAGTTCATATGAAGGAAGCCTATGAAAACATCAAACAACTTTTGAGGTGCATAAACTATGACCAACATCAGTGGCAGCTTTGTGGAGATTTGAAGGTTCATGCTCTCTTGCTTGGTTTGCAGACTGAACACACAAAAGTACTGCTGTTTTCTCTGGGAATGGTATAGTCGTGCGAGAGATTCCCACTACATCATGAGAGATTGGCCACTCCGACAGTCATTGGAGCCTGGAAGAAAAAGTGTTCAGCATCCACCACTTGTTGAATCAAGGAAGATTTTGTTACCACCCTTGCACATTAAGCTGGGTCTGATGAAGAACTTTGTCAAGGTCATGGACAAAACACAAGCAACTTTTAAGTACCTCCGTGGAAAATTTCCAAGGTTAAGTGAAGCTAAGATAAATGAAGGTGTCTTTGTTGGTCCTCACCGTTCGTGAACTTCTACAAGATGATGCATTTGATCGTGCACTGCGTGGCAGGGAAAAGCCTTTTCAGTTTGTGGCAACACATTTTCTCGGAAACAGCAAGGCAGACAACTACAGGGAGTTGGTGGAAAACCTCCTCAAGGCATACAAAAGCCTTGGTTGTAACGTGTCACTAAAGATACGTTTATTGTACTCTCATCTAGATACTTTTCCACCGAACTGCGGAGCAGTGAGCAACGAGCACGGCGAGCGATTTCACCAGGACATTGCGACAATGGAGAAACGCTATCAGGGCAAATGGAGCCCATCAATGCTTGCAGACTATTGCTGTACAGTGACAAGAGATGCTCCATTTAATGAATACAAGAGACAAACCAAGAAGCTTCGAGTAGACACTGAATAAGGACTAAACTAGTTTTTGCCTTTTGTTTCATAATAAATTATATTTATATAACCCTTTTGCTGTTTTTTTTTAAGTGTTACATAAATAGGACAGGTGAAGCATTATCGTGTAAATCAACTACAAAAACAGGGAAAGACCCAGGTTTACAATTTATGATTAAAACTCTACTATCTACACAATATACATAGACGTAAAATGTAAAAACTTAAATATCTTGGAAACAGTAGCCAATCAGTTGTTTTAATCGTCATGTTTGAATTCAGCACACCAAAATCCATAATAAACAGCACATCTTATCTCTGAAGCAGACGACTTCTACAACATTGTAGACCAGTGTAAGTTATAAATGCCCTCTCTAGTTTGTAACTCATTTCAAGTCCGATTTACTATTCCTGGAAATTGGCGTCTGCTATTTTTGGGATCAACAGTGAGCATACCTCATCCTTTTTTTTCGCATAGATGTTGTTTTTATGGGTTTAACGGCATTTTTAGCACACGATAGGCTATACCTGGCAGTCAGCATATTTGGTGGAGAAAATCCCGGGAAGAACTACCGACCCAAGGGAAGCTACTGGCAAGTTTTCTCACATACCCACAAAGACCAGGCCCGAGACTTGAACCCATGGGAAAAGCGGTGATATGTCTGTGATCTGTAAAGGCTAGCGCCTTAGACCACTCGGTCACCTGCTTCGCATGGTAGACAAAAAAACTATAACGTAAGGTTACGCTTCAGTTTTCACAACATCTCACTTCCTGACATGCATGTTTTCTTCTAGAAGTTTAATCTTACCGGTGAAACTGGAACTTTTTTCATCTTTAACGATCAACAATAAAATTGTCTTATCGTATATTTAATTCAAAATTGGTCTTTACCCCGTTTAAAATCAGTTTGTGAACGAGTAAAAACAACCAAGATGTTTGCATTTGTGCCTGTTTTCGTTCTAAAACTCGAAATTTCTTTGACATACACTCGTATTTTAATGACCTAAGATATTCGAAACCCATGGTAATCATACTTAGGTAGATACCCGCAATATTTGGTACATATCGAATGCCTAAATAACATTGGTTTGGGCCAACATAAACATCCCTGGGTTCGTTTTTAAATAGCATATGATTCCATAGGTAGATTGTCAAGACAAACTTTTATTTAAAAATCTAACCTGTACAAAATACGAAACTGCAGTGGAACCTAAATAGTGGACATTTTTCAACTGCCTGAAGGCTATGGCTGCTGTTACGTCACGTATGTATGAATGTATTTAAGGTTTGATGTGTAGAAACTTCTTTCAAAAGTTGTCAAGCCACATATTATATTTGGAGTCATGGTATGAAACCATTTATTCGGAAACGGGTGACTGCGCGGCAGCTTTGGCTGCTTTCTGACCTTTCATAATCATTATTATCAATGTGTATCCTTAATACCAATGCAGCCAATGGTATAGAATACCTATTTCCAGATTGTACGAGAAAATTGTTTTTCTGTAAGATTTGGAATATGGGAGGGTTGTCAAATTTAAGGTTTTGCAAAGCTTTGAGTGTGGAAATGGAATCCAAAAAGATGAAGAAGTTTGGTTTTGAGAGTTTCAGTATAGTTTAAAGATATTAGAGTGACTAATTTATACTGTAACAGTGTAGACTTTATATGGTAGCCACTTATAAATGGTGCCATGAAATGTTGCAATGGCAACTCCACCAATGGTTCCATTTCTTGAACGGTGTGTATACATGACGAATAGGGGACGCTCTACAGATATTATGAACTTCTGAGTGAGTGACAAATGTAAGGTGAAGTTTTTCCATTTGGAATATGCACATTGGAGAGAATGTTGGTATATTTCTATGCTACTTTCATGTACTGTAGCTGAAATTTCTTTGGTTATTGTACTTATGGAAATAGTAAATGATCTAAGCACACGTCTAAAAAAAATGACTGCTCCGTTGTGCTAAAAAAAAATCAGCCTGAATTAGTCTGAAGCACACTATCTTTGGCAGTTATTAAAATAGGGCAAATGAAATTTGCCAAGCTAGACAATACCAACTTCTGAAAATGCTGTGAATGAATTACCAAATATATCAAATGTAAAAAAAAAGTTACTGGCTCTTTTTTATAATTACCTCTGATGTCCAAGGGGGTGAAAATGTCCAAGCAGAGCTAGCAGCTTTTTGAGAGATACGTATCTGAAGTAATCATACATCAAGACAGTGAACTAGCGATGTGAACAAAACGCAAAAGTATTTTAAATAATGAAAAAGCCCAAGATAGATGAAAAGATACGACATGTAAATAAAGTTTTTATTATGAGATAAAATGTGAAAGACAAGCAACATAATTTGTACATATATGCTAGAATTAAAGTATTCTTGATTATGAGATTTTTCTAATTTTGTTTCTCTGTTCCGAACTATTTCAGTAAATGGAGATGAGTTCGATAAACTGTACGTGAGTGTTCCAGTGCTATATAACATTGCATGTAGCTTTTTATTATATATTTTATAATTAGATATTGAAATATATCAGTGGAGAAAAATGATATATCTATAATACGCGATACCACTTATTATCGCCAGAGCGGTGATATGAGTTTTTTTAACTACTTGTTACCCTCTTTGAAATACATGTCCTTATGTAAGTCCTGTGTGGCCATATGTATGCCTATTATATTTTCCTTTTTAGCCCTCTCTCTCTCTCTCTCTCTCTCTCTCTCTCTCTCTCTCTCTCTCTCTCTCTCTCTCTCTCTCTCTCCATCAGGATGAACAGATCTAAAAGTGTAACAAAGCTGTCGACCCTCTAATTTTAACTTTTGCAATCAGTTAGGTGAAGCCATCAAGAAATGCCTATAATAAGAACAAAAAGTAGGTTTCAGGTCTTAACTTATCGCAAAATCGGTTTCTCACATTAATCATGCGAATTGCCAGTGACTCAACTAACTTGACCTGTTTCTGTTCGATATTCTGGGTCACCAATTAAGTGTCGTATATTTGTTACGCTCTATAAAAAATGGTATACATTTTGTAGGAAATACTATTGTTAAAATATAGTATTAAAATTGTTGAAATAGCGATTTTAATTCACATCATAACCATAATCATATTTGAACATGATGGAGAAATCGGGCAATGATTATTGTTGATTGTTAACCGAAATTAAGTGACACTGCTCAAGACTGCAAACTTGCCAAGGCTACACAAGTTCACATTCACTTGAAGGCAGAAATAAAGAAAATAAAGGATCAAAATAATTGCAAGCGTTAAAATCGTAATCTTTTGTTTATAGATGTTACACTCTGAAGTTGGATATGATCTCTGTGATGTTTCTACTGTATCCCCACCGAAACAATGCTCACTAGATCATTCTGCACATAAAATGTGTTAACGAAAATAAAAAATCTCTTCATTTTCATACAAAAACAGTCATTAATTTGACAAAATACACAATTTGAAGTATAATATTACCAGTAGCAGCAGGAAGGGTGAACAGACCACTTGTTTGAATCGTCATTTGTCTAAAACATAAGGTTCCTACGAAGGCTGAAAAAACAATATCAGTAACTCTAAACCGAACCTTCTAACCGAGACTATTTCTGTATTGTTGAAAACGGATAATAAATCGTTTGGGTTAGTTATTTTTGTTATTTTATTGTTGATTTTTTGTTTTTATTTTATAGTGTGTTTCGTTTACTCGCCGGGTCACTCAATTTTGGTTGTTCACCCTCCCTGCTGCTATAAATTAACCAAAGATTTTATCCAGACCTATACGATATCTAGATCTTGGGTCATGTAGATTTATTGTTATAAATCCGAACGGAGCAGCTTGTGCTTTTGAAAAGAAGTTTTTAAACTTAATCATATCCATATCCCCTGAACACCAAGTATAATAAATATTTTGTAAGGTATAATTATCTACTCCATTAAACACGACTAAAATATTAGTTATCTCTGATCACTTTTGGAATTTGTGTATATCGCCGAGTAATATAGATCACGTCAGTATTTTTATGTCTACCTCGAGAAAATATTCTAGCTGGATTTGATTGTTTTTCCAGCATCACATCATCATATACTACGAGGTTATTAATAAATCCATCTAGGTCATCTACAGATGGGGATTCATCAATATCGGTAATAAAGTCAACAACATCATTACCGTCTTCATTCAGCAATTTTGCATTTTCATTAAAATCTTTAAGTACTTCATAACACCGTTGATCATCTACAGATGGTGCTACCAAATATAGTTTATCCCACTTCAGCCATCTCATTATTAGATTAAGTAATAATTGTGTTTTGCCTGATCCAGATGGGCCTATTATAATCATTCTGATAGAATTCGGTAACGCTGGATGATGCTTTACTGGTTCCTGTTTTTATGTCGCAGAAAAGTCAATTGTATCCATATAATAAATAACATGAGTTTATATTGCGTTCGATGTAGAGTACCTACACCTACTGCCGAATTAACAACAATAACAACGAAGAATAAAAGACGTGCAATTACAGGCAAGTGTGTGAAATGTGGTACAAAAAATATAAATTTATTTCATCAAAGACAGGTGGAGATATCGCCGCTTCATTAGGGAAATTACCAGGAGCTCCATGGGCTAAATACCCCGGTGAGAAACATATTCCTGGATATAATTATTGTGGTCCTGGAACTCGACTTGATATCCGACTTGATGATCAAGATCAACCAAGACCAGGAGAGTATCCAATAAATAAGATTGATCAAGCGTGTCATGTTCATGATGTTGCGTATAAAAGTAAAGATTTACAACAACGGTATCTCGCAGATGTAAAATTGATTCATGCATTAAATTCTATACCCAATAAATCTGTCAGAGAAAAACTCGCTAGTTTTCTAGTAAAAACTGCCATGAAAGGTAAAATAATGTTAGGGGCTGGTAATTAATTATATAACTATTATAATGGAGTCTATTTATTATAGCCCAAGAGGATATTGGAGAGGCAGATCAGCGATTACTAAACTTGCTGAAGCAGCAAAAGTCTCACGTTCTGTTGCTGCAGCGTGGTTAGCACGACAGGCAATATGGCAAATTTATCTACCACCACCTAAAAAAATTCAGTACGCACATTTTGATGTCAGCACCCCTAATGAAGTTCATCAAGCAGATATTTTATTTTTACCACATGACACCATTAAAATTAGTAGACGTCAATCACGCACATACAAATACGCATTAACTGTCGTTGACGTTGCAAGTAGATATAAAGAAGCGGAACCATTATCAACAAAAACAGCATCTGAAGTTGCATCTGCGTTTGAGCGAATTTATCAACGTGGTGGTCTACGATGGCCACAATTATTACAAGCTGATCCTGGTAAAGAATTTCTTGGTGCAGTATTATCGTTGATGAAGAAACATAACGTTAAAATCAGACGAGGACACACTGAAATTCATAGTGATCAGGCAATCGTTGAACGATTTAATCGAACACTTGCCGAGCGGTTATTTGGATATCAATACGCAAAGGAAATATCCACTGACTTTAAGTCCGGTGAGAGATCTCGTGAATGGGTTGCAAGGTTACCAAGTGTGATAGCTGCATTGAATGATGAAATTACTCGTTCAACTTCCATGAAACCTTCTAATGCAATTACAAAAAAATATATACCAATACAACGCCGTGAATCTTCCTCTCAACCAGTATTAGGTAATGTAACTGTAAGATATTTATATGAACCTGGTGAACTTGAAGGCGGTAAAAAAGAGGAACTGATCCTATCTGGAGTGTGACTACACATAAAATTTCTAGCGTGGTAAGATCCACTGGTAGACCTGCAATCTACAGACTAGATTCAACTGCTCCTTAACGTGGATTTGTACGTGAACAATTACAAGTAATTCCTGAGGATACGCAATTACCACCACCTTCACTTATGTAAATTAGCACCTCTACGTCGATTGCATTCAAGACAGGTCAGCATCACATTATCACGTGTATGACCAAGATCACTATTAATTCTGTCTACTGTAAATTGTCTTGGATTATTATTCGAATATTGCCATAACATTATTGTGTTACAGCTTGCACAATTATTATTCTGTTGTTGTTTTAGTGTTATAATAAATTCAGTATCAATATCAAAGTCACGCTTATTTTTTTGTCACATTGCTTATAACCAGATAGTTTTTGTCTTATTACGTCATTGCTAACAGTCTGATCATTATTTTCTGTAAAATTCATAATAACCCTATGCAGTTGAGATATTCTTCTGACTCGAGATACTGCGAGATAGACTAAATTTGACCATTCGATCCGATCATCGACAATCCAGATATTTGTATCAGAAATAGTTAATCCCTGTGATGAGTGAATCGTTATAGCGTATCCTAACGTCCATGGAGATTTATCCATACTCAGCGCATTCTCAACAACATCAACAGCAACCAAAACAATATCATTCAGTACAAGATTTTGTATTCCACCACCAGGAATTTCAACTTCAATATTCTGTCGTCGAGTATCTGTTGGGCGATAACATAATGGTACAGGTAGATCTGAAAACTTTTCTTTATGTAACAGAAATAATTTCTCCTGCAGTTTATCACGAACTATCTTTCTACTTGCGACTATCAAATCAGCAGGTCTCCATAAACTCAAAAAATCATTCATAGTAGTTTCTGGAATTACTTTACGCATTATCTCACATTGTATTTTATCTGGCTGTAGTCTGATTAACCTTTTAAGTTCTTTCAGCGGTTCATCAATAGCTCTATGGTCATCATTTATTTCTTCATAATAATCTACATTATTCTTCAGCCATTCATGTGGTGACTGTCCAATAAAGGGTGGTGGTTGACCATGATCACCACACATTATTACAGCAGTATTCTTTGTTAATAACCAATCAAGAAATGTTTTTAATATTTCTAACGGTACAGTGTGTACCTCGTCCCAGATAATATATTTAGGTATATATTTCTCACCCATTCGCTCAGAAGTCCAAGTGTCTCCACACCATCTAAAGAAACTATATGTACATGATTTTACTCCTCGTTCTTTTATTTCTCTGGCGAGTTTATGTGTCGGTGTCAAAACAATTATATCTGAATGGTTGTTCAGGAATAATTTAATCGCACGAGTTGTTTTACCTGAACCACCGCATCCGTTAAGATAACCAGTCTTATGTCTAGCCACAGGATCATATACAGATGGTGCTGATGACTTTGATACTTGATTATTATTTTTGTAATATATTTCCTTAATTTCAACGTCGGCAGATTCAGAATAACTAAGTATATTTTCTTGTTTTATTCTCCATGATCCCCATTCACCATTACCAAGTAGCGGTTTTAACAAATCCGTATATTTTTTATTTATGTAGAACGAATCCGTAGCAACTCTGACAGCATAACGAGGAAATCTATTTATTATAGACAGTAGATTTATCGAAACATAGGCTAGCATTGAAGATCTTAAATGAGTAAATTGCGGTGAGTCACCATCAATATAACTCACAATTGTACCTAGTTTGGTTCCGTCTGATAAATAAGCATTACATCGGCTTATAAATGTGTTTTTTTCCGTTGTATCAGCGATTATAAAATCGAGTTCAGCATCGTCCATAATCAATCTTGTACAGTGTCGTTTATAATCGTATGATCCTCCCTGTGTAAACTTACCGATTATCTTTCTACCAAGATCTTTTGCAAGTTTTTCATCGTGCTCGTCCCTGCATTTACGAATATTATCAGCGATTTTAATAATATCATCTTCGCTGAGGTCGGAAAATTCTCTTCTAGCATCATCAATATTAAATCTATCCGGTTCTGGTAACCAAACTTGCTTCTGTGAACTATACGATATAATTGCTTCACTCACCTTCAATAATGTTAAAATTTCAGCATCAAGCATATATCGTAATAGTACTATTGGAACCCAACATTTTTCTGAAAAATGTCTTCCAAACCAAGCATAAGTAATCGGATGGAGATCTTCTGTAAACTCGAATGATTCTATATATGCGAATCCGGTTAAGTCAAAATCTGGTAAAGGTCCGTTTATCGCAACTCTAGTCATCTCGTGTGATGGATGTCCGAATCTCTTAAAGTATTCAGAACATTCTCCGTATCCAAGAAAACTCCCAGGATAACATGCTACCATATCAACTGAGATAACAGTCGTTATACTTGTGTTTAGTATTCCATAATCCACCGTGTCCATATTCTATACAACTTTTCTGGACATCTTCAATAAATTCCAATCGTGTCGGTTTGCATAAATTTTTCTCTTGAGCGAAGTTAGCAGCGACTGATGGAACGGTAAAACAATTATTCAGTAATTGTCTAACTTTGACATCGTCAGAAGTATATTTCAGCGCAAGATGTTCCATTTCTACATGAAGAGATTCTCTACGATAAATATCCCCACCAGGCCGTACAAACTGATCATAATGATCATATTCTGAACTTTGAAATAACCAAACGGATACAGAGTCACTTTTACTGATATGTTTGATAAAATCAAATATATAACCATTATAAAATTTAACCGTTCTGTCTCGTGGAAATATTGTCACAGCATTAGTCCATGCATGTGCATTGTGATCAATAATATCTATCGAAGCTCCTCTTGATTCATATTTCGATTTATATAAAATCTCTCCTGTTAACGTCTTCACTGTTATTGGAAATTTTAATAGCTTTCCCAACTCAGCAACATCTTTAATAGATGCTCCAGTATCTTTAACTGATTCTGCCCATGTATTTATTTTTTTACGTCATAAATCTGTTAAGCCATTACCACGTATCCCATTTCTGAAGTGTTCTGTAACTCGTTCAGCTACACAGTTTATTCTCGACTCTGACAGTCTCATCGGTTTGATATCCGCAACGCTAGGTTTATTATTCAGCGGATATATTGCATAGACAACCTCAGTCACAGGGTATACTCGTTCATAATATGGTTTGTCAATGTCAGTCAGTACTCCGGGCTTGGATTTATTACTCAAGAGAACAATATTATTTCCTGACTGTATGCGGACTGGATCACGCTTGTCACGAATAATCCAAGTATCGTCGTCTGTCCTTACAATAAATTTTATTAAAATAAAATATTTTTGAACATCAAGGTGGTTAATAATCATTCTTCCTCGTTTGTCATTCATTACAGTATCGATAATATTTCCGATCCTAAATGTTGACCACACATGAGCCGCACCATTGTCACGAAATTCCTTCTTGGCTTCACGGATACGTTCGGTTATATCCTCATTTGTTAAGTCTAGATCTTGCATCGAAACACTAAATTTATATTCTGATAGTCTGTCAAGATCAAATCTAGTTCCCGCCGAGATTGCGGAAGGCTCAATGATGGATAATTCCTCCATTATTATAATTAAGACAAATATTTAAATTAAATTTTAGTATATATATAATGATTCAAACAAAGAATCGATGTATTTGGATCAAAATTGGATATACTTCTCCTTGTAACAGAGAATGCGTGAATGAATTCTGCTGCTACCATATGCAAAGCGTTAAAAATGGTAGTCTAGGACCAAAACCGTGTGTGCAATGTGGTGTTGGAGTCAGAGGAAAAGCTCAGTTACGTGTAAAATGCGGCGGTAAAAAATATAGAGAATTAAAACGATATTATGACAAAAAAAATAATACTTTGACATTGTTAGGTAAATCTCCTATAAAAACCGTAGAAGATTATCTGGCCAGATTTCAAAACAATGATTTAAACAAATAATATTATATATAAATGGAGCAAAACGAATTTGTGGCACATCCCATAATTAAAAATTATGAGGCGTCTCGAGATGGTGTAATCAGACACTGTCGATTAAAAAAACCCAGTCGGTAATCTTGATAAGTTTGGTTATTTTAGATTCAATACCAGTAAAAATAAAAATTATTTATCACATAGATTCATATTCGAATGTTTTTATGGGGTCATCAAAGATGGACTTGTAATTGATCACATTGATGGAAATCCCAAAAATAATCATTTATGTAACCTGCAAGCTATTACACAGAGTCAGAATTCTGCACGTGGAAATACAGGAAAGTGTAAAGTATTTAAAAAGAGAGCTATTATATCCATGAATACAGAAACAGGCCAAGAAATGACTTTTCCATCAATAAATGCAGCTGCAAAACATTTTGGCACACATCCACAATCAGTACAATTTGTTGCAAATAAAACATACAAATCTGCATATTCAAAAAAATATGATCAGTCGATAATATTTGAATATATCAGATAACTCTGTACTCTTAATAAATAAATATTTTTTTATTGTATAGTTCAACTCTGTTAATTATTCCCAATCAATCATAACACCTTCACCTTTACTGTCACTGTCATTGACAGAATTGATTAACATAATCTTTTTTAGTTGCATTACACGATTATCTATAATCCTCTTTTTCTCGTATTCACGAGATAGCTCAGATCTGATATTTTCGACCGAACGTGCAAGAGGAGCAAATAATTTTACTTGTTTGTCATTTACTTCTCCTAAAGTTACCAGCAATGATTGATAAATCAGTTTTATAAACCTGTATTCAGATGTCAGTGTGTATTTACCCTCGGCTTTTCGTTGTTTCAATGTTTCATAATCGCATAATATTTTTTTCAGTATTAAAATTATCAGGGAGATTTATTCCTTCATGTTGTTTTAATTCTTTGATAGCAGAAATAATAGCGTTAATATTTTCTTGGTTCATATATAATAATTATTTATTCAATATGAAAATATTGATGATGATCGTAAATACAGATTAATATTTAGTGATTCTCCTCTTAAATCCCCAGCATTTTTGTAAATTTATCAGATTTTCTAATTTTAATGGGCAAAATCCCCAGGAATATTACAAAATTATCAGATTTTCTAAAATTAATGGGTAAAAACCCCAGCATTATTACAAAATTGTTAGATTTTCTAATTTTAATGGGTAAAATCCCCAGCAATTTTGTAAATTTATCAGATTTTCAATAAACATCCTAAAAAAAAATAATTATTATAAGATATTTTCTTGATCAGATTTTGACAGATTTTCTAATTTTAATGGGCAAAAACCCCAGCAATATTACAAAATTATCAGATTTTCTAAAATTAATGGGCAAAAACCCCAGCAATATTACAAAATTATCAGATTTTCTAAAATTAATGGGCAAAAACCCCAGCAATATTACAAAATTATCAGATTTTCTAATTTTAATGGGCAAAATCCCCAGCAATTTTGTAAATTTATCAGATTTTCAATAAATATCTTAAAAATATTTACAAAACATATAATCACAACACAACCCCATATGAGCTCCTAGATTGTCAAACAACATTCTAGCAAGCTCAGGGGCATTCGAAATTAGACGAGACACATTTATACAGACTCAACCCCCATGTGAACCCCTAGGTTGTCAAACAACATTTTAGAAAGCTCAGAGGGTGATCGGTAATTTTTATTAACGACACAAACACAACACATAAACTTATCCTAATGAATATATGATTGTATGATCATGATTATATATACATATGATTATGATTTTGATTTTTTGCAGACAGCACAAACATAAACTTATCCTAACTTATCCTAATGAACATATGATTGTATGATCATGATTATATATACACATGATTATGATTTTGATTATATTTTTTGCGGACGGCACAAACACATAAACTTATCCTAATGGACGGCACAGACACATAAACTTATCCTAATGGACGGCACAAACACATAAACTTATCCTAATGAATATATAATTGTATGATTGTATGAATATGAATATATACAATGGTGATGACGAGGGAATCTTGTCTAAGTCCAACAGATTTTGTACACACTCCCCCCATACAAAACCCCGGGGAGTGCAAAAAGTACACCCATCACAAGGGTGTATGATAGGAGAGTGTATTTTGTCTGTTGTGGATTTCGAGGAAGTTCTCCGGGTTCCCCCAATTAATAGCATCCGTCGCCGAATGCAAGATAATATATCTTTAGCATTTTTGGAGACTCGAACACACAGAGAGTCTGCAGAACTTGATCTACGTGCAAACGCCTTAACACCTCGGCCACCGCATCTGTTATGAATATACAGTTAAATTTAAGTATATAAACTATTTGCACTGTCTCACATGTGATTACTAATAGAATAAAATCAGTTATTGTAGAACTGTAGCGTGAATTTACTTCAATTTTTCAAACATAATTCATAAAATAATCGCATATTACATTTTCTGTATGAGTTATCGTTCGTTAGGTCAAAATACATGTGTTAGAGCTAAAAATAACTCTGATTTGTATCAACGCACTTGTATAAACGACGTGAATTTAAGGTTATCAGAGTCAAAAGATGCATCAATATCCCTCTCTGTTACAAATTGCTGCTTCACTAACAACTAATTGCTTACAGAGAACAAATAAATCACTAAATAATTAACGAAAACAAGATATCTTCGTTGTCTATAAATCGAACGTAGTAGTAAGGGAGATAATCGTTTAATTTACTCTGCAGAGAGAGAGCAGAGTTATCTCGCTTCATTATATGTACAATTGCCTCAAACATATATTATTCAGATTTTAATGATTTTGAGTATTGTTCAACCCATCAGATTGAAGAATTTGTAACAATTTTATTAATCAGAGTACCATTTAGCCTATCAGAATGAGAAAATTCTGATTATTTCATGAAACAGAGTACCATCTAACCCATCTGATTAAGAAAATCCTGATTATTTCACGAATCAGAGTACCATTTAGCCTATCTGATTAAGAAAATTTTGAATTATTTCATGAAACAATATAACAGAAGGTTGGTTAACGAGTAGTTATAATAATAATATTGTTTGATAAATCTGTAGATATTTCATGAAACAGAGTACCATCTAACCCATCTGATTAAGAAATTTTGAATAATTCGTGAAACAGAGTACCATTTAACCCATCTGATTAACAAAATTTTGAATAATTCGTGAAACAGAGTACCATTTAACCCATCTGATTAACAAAAGTCTGATTATTTCATGAAACAGAGTACCAACTAACTCATCTGATTAAGAAAATTCGTGAATATTTCATGAAACAGATTAACAAATCCGTAAATATTTCATTGAATCAGATTAGCAAATCCGTGATTATTTCGTGAAACAGAGTACCATCTAACTCATCTGATTAAGAAAATTCTGATTATTTCATGAAACAGAGTACCATTTAACCCATCTGATTAACAAATCTGTAGATATTTCATGAAGCAGAGCACCATTTAGCCCATCAGAATGAGAGATTTATAACAATTTTATTAATCAGAGTACCATTTAGCCCATCAAATTATGAAAAATCAGTAAAAAAAATAATATTATTTCAGAATCAGATTATTTTTTTCCCTTCATTATATCAGGAAATATTTACTCGGACTTTCAACGAGTGTATATATAGATTAATATTCAGTGATTCTTGTCTTAAATCCAAAATGTGTCCTGTCTGGTCAGTAAGCTTGAAATTTATTCTTGACAATAATGGATTATGTACACATAGATAAACTGGATTAATTGGCTCAGATACAATTAACCACCCGGGCGGCGCTTGAGGGCTAAATGAATATAATATATATCCTTGCTGGGCCTGGCTAAATTTTGAAAGATCTACTTGATAGCTGCCATCAATTACGTCACATACTAAATTGACTGCGATCGTTGATGTTATATTAACAATATCAGGAGAAATATGACGACCTCCACCATGTGGATCATTATTATATTCAAGAATGGTTGGTGTAGGTATTAATTTTTTCCATGAATCACATATTCTTTTAAAATGTTCATCAACAAGATCATTAACTGATTTATTTAGCTCATCAGAGTTAAATCCCGGAATTATAAATGTTGGTAGCTGTTCTTCTGTGATTCCATAATGTTTAAGAAACACTGTTGTAAATAAACGTTTATAACTTACACGTTGAATTGGGCTGTCTTCATTAACTATGTAAGTATTAAGAAATCTATCTGCCAGTGCGTTTAATGTTTTTTCTCTGTCAACGATAGCCTTATTTACATATTCTAAGCCTGATGCAACTTGATTCAAATGTTGTATTGTTTCAATTATTTGATTTTTTAAATCATCGTCATAAAAAGTGTTGATGCTGGAAAATAAATTTCTTAGATCATTAAGTACACGTCCATGTTCAGATTTAATTGGTCTTGATTTTGAGTTAATTCTTCAACGTTAATGTTGCTATTCTTGTTGTACCTTTCTTACCCTGAATGAAATCTACAAAATGAGTATAATGTGTATAACCACGATAAGCATCCGGATTCTCTATAAATGGATAAGTTTTTCGATATTCTGGGATTTTTATAAATTTTTCAACATTTATAACGAAATCAGATCGTTGTGGTTCTGGTGGGCCTTTATAAACTGTTTCAACTTCAGGCCAGCCTAATACTGATCTGATCGAACTTTGATAAATATCTACAGAATAATCAGAGGAATTTATTTCAATCACCGCTGATAATGTTGGTTCGTAAACAGTAATTGTTATTTTGGATTCTTTTCCTGTAATAGATTTAATTCTGCGTTGGAACTCATCGTTGATCTGTTCTATTTGATAACTGCCCGTTGGAATACTAACTACTTGCCAATCAGGAGTTCCATCAGGCTTATTCATATTTGCAAATACCAGCGAATTATTTGGCTGTAGTCCACCAAATGGTTTTGATCTAATATTTGGCCAGCTATAATAAACTCGCAATTGTGCTAGGGCTATTTGCTTTGCTGGAATTGCGGTTGGAAAGTTAACTCTAAACTCAGGATTGGTCGAACTTAATGATATCATCGTAGTTTTTGACGGTGTTGTATTAGTGACGATCTGTTGAAGTAATTCTCTTGACGCTGCCGAAGACTCAGTCATTATTATTATTGTTATTATTTAATTCGCCTTGGTTATTGTGAGTGACTTTGTCACTAAATGCTTCATCGTAGGTTTTCATTATTGTTGCGAACTCCTCATCAGATATTTTACCATCACTGAGGTACAAGGAAATATATGACGATAATTTAGAATAGGCTGTTGTTGCTGTATGTAATTTTATTATATCCTCGTGCAATTTATCATTTGTACATGTAGCTATCTTCTTAGCTATAATACTTAAGAATGCCTGCGATAGTCGTTGAAGTTGAAACGACAATTGTTACAACTGCAGGCGCTGTCATTGTTATTGTTGATAATAATAATCCGGCCCCAGCAACAATAGCGGAAACTGAGTAAACAATTATATCAATGACAACCATACGTCTGCGATATTTTTTTTACTTTTACTGTATAATCGTCGATTATATTTTTTAATTCAGTCTGACATTTACACACTTGATTATATCTGTGACGTTGAACGTCGATGTAGGACTGAGGTCCTTGGTTTTGATCCATTACACAATGACGTTAAGTAATTAATTAAGGAGTTTCAGCTACGAATTCCAGATACCACCAGTAACGTCTCAGAGGCATTTCCGTTGATATCAGCGTAAATATTTCTTTAGTGTTTTTATTTAGCATCACCAGTAGAGGATTATGATATACATTCGGTGATGATGAAGTGTCAGCAGTAATTTCTAAACCACGCATGGACAGCCTGTATAACCCAGTTACTTCTGCGGTATGTTCGAGAGTGTTATTTTGTGGTGTCCATGTTGATGATCTCGATGCTAATGTATACACGATATTTTTAATTTGTCCGTGTGGAATTTTAATCAGATTAGTTTTTTGAACAATATTAGGTATTCCACTGACAATATCGTTGAGTCTCATGTTAACGTCGGAGAGTTTTATGTCAACGGTTGGTTGTTCCCCAAAAAATCTTTAATGGTTTTGTTTATGTTTCTACGAAAATTTAAGAATTAATTTTATTTCGGTTCATGATAATGTGACCCGTGAATGAATCACCAGCTTTCTTAATATAATCGTTGACTGACGTACCGGAATCTTGTATTTTACCCTGATCAGTAAAAGTAACGATATTATCAACAACTGCAGTGGGGACTCGTATGAGTACATCTGGCAGTTGTATATTACTAGTTTTTAATCGTCATTCTTTATCCTGAAAAACAACGACCTCATTTTGATCCACACTGGTGATGTTTAATAAATCGTCAATCTCATTTCTGAGTTGATCAAGAGTTGCATATTTAGATAAATCAGCTTGCTGCTGAGCTTTACCACGAGAAGATCTACCGTAAATATCTACCATTATATTTACTAATGTCTGTTTAAATGTGACAACGTAGTATATTCATGCACGAATTTATGAGGTGGTTTTGTTGATTTTGATACAGCATCAAGTACAGCGAGTACTTCACGACCACATATTGGTGGATCAGTTAATGTTTGTGTTGGTAGCGTTGAATACCAGATTGGAATACTTTGCATGCTGCTAACATACTCTAAAAATTCTTTTGGTTGCGCTAGTCCATATGAATCAAAATAAATAATTCCACGTGGACCAATTGCATATCCAACCCAGTGGGTGCCTGGACCAGAGCTTTTATCGAGATTAATAATACCAGTTTCAATATTGTTTGGTTGTTTTGGTAATTGATCACGCATAAAAACACCTCTGAAGTTTTTTATTTTTAATTTTTTAGCAGCATCAAGTAAATCAAAATTGGACATAGGCAGAATCAATGAACTGTCCCTGGTAATCTCAGACCCTTTCCGTACCATGAATATGGGGTCACTTGCAATCTTAGACCGCGACCGTACGCTGGGCCTGGTAATCTTAGACGTCTTCCGTGTTGTTTTGCCTGTGATCTTTTTCTTTTTTTTTTTTTGAGCTTTCTGGGTGCATAATTCCCTTTCCTGTTGCTTTCTTTAATGCCATTCCAGCGGCAGTTCCAACAGCGCCTAATGCAGGAGCCTTTGCAATAGCTGGAGCCGCAGCAGCAACTAATGCTGGTATAGCTGCAAGAAAAGGAAATATACACCTGTTTTAGAAGTATCTTTGACAGCGCCCGCAGAAAGATTAAGTTTTATACCTTTATTTGATTTTTTGGCTTCATTGAAGTTTCTGAACTGACGCTCGGTCAACGATAATTTATTTGAACCGCTCATTTGTTCTTTCTTCAACGATATTTTTACTCCACAGTTATTTTTTGATGCTGATTGTAGCTTTTAATCTGACCAGGAGTCAGACTAACACTAACGTGATAATATGACATTATAATATTTATAAACGATCTAATTACATGTTTTCTACTGGAGCATCAACGACTCTCATGCGACCACCAACACCTTCAAGTAACATTGATTTATCGCTAAGTATAACAGCGATTGCTCTGTAATTAGGAATATCTACAATATTTCTATCCACACAAGCTTGAAAATGTATATCCACAACAGATTGTCTAAACAAATCTAAGTGTTCGAGTGAAAAGTAATAAATCGGATACAACGTTGTAAAATCTAGCTGTGATATTTGTAAACCAGTATCAACATTTTGATCACGTCCCATGAACGTCATCAGACGATGATATGCACGTGCTACATGATTTTGCTCGAAATTCAATAAAATATCCTCGGATGGTTCTTGACGTCCATTTATCCTTAATGAAACCTCAGAAACACCAAGTTTGTCAAATATCATAATACTACGCGTTTGATTATTTACTCGTGTATTATTCTGAAGCGCAATGAATATATGTCGTGGTGCGGCTATTCCCTGTTGAGAGGCTATTTGCCATGTAAATAAACCATTAACTGCACTCTGAACAGCATCTGTGGTCATTGTTAACCATGACAACATTGATTTACCACCTTGACCCATGGAAACAAGTAAGCGATCTTCTTCAGCGATAGATGGAGTCATTACTGGCATCCACAATGAAAGTTTAGTTAATACCACTTTACCATGAAGTGCCTCAGTTGCAGGATCATCAGCTCCTCTAACGTGCCATATTGCATCATTGTCCGTGGCTTTTCTTATAAGTACAACTGTGTGCTTAGCTCCTAAAATAACTTTTCTGACATTTCTGCAGAATCCAAAAATATGCGAAAGTGGAATTGTGCATGAAAACATTCTATTTTTCAACATTGTTTTACGTGATGCAAATCCTAAGTTGAAATTTGCGTTCATTGATATTACTGCGGGAGCTTCTGCGGTTCCTGCAGCGTTTCTTACATTACCTATAGTTACATTTTTGTAATCTGGGTGGTCAGAAGTGTCTTTGGTAAACATCATTGATGGACCAGCTGATCTTGAATAATCGTCGCTATATCTTGCAAGGCCAAGTATTGTCGTGGCAACATCAACATCCTTCTGAATAGATTCAATATTTTTTCCATCAATCATATACGTGGCACTGTCAAACAAAGTCATGATACCGTTATTGACAAAACCAAAACCAACATCGTTATCGTATTCAGTATTATCCGCTTTAAAAATTTTACCTTCTACTTCAATAAATGCTTCAGCAGGTAAGAAATACCTTCTTGTATCATGAACCTGAAGTTCGATTCTCCCACGCTGATCTGGAATTCGTGCATCATAAGAATAATATTGATAATCATGCACAGACTCATCTTTGAGTACTGGTGCGTCCATGTCAAATGCTGGATCAGATATACGTTTGAACATCTTTATTATATTTGCTATCGTCTAAAACGAAGACCACTTCCTGCTATCAGACTAGCGGTTATATTTTTTTCTTTTTCTGACATTGGTACACTAGCCAACTCTGCTAGTTTTTGATTCGCAGCTTGATTTATTATTTTACTGACATTTGCGGGCATTACTTCAGTGCTAGGTAATTTTACTGGTTGAGGTTTTCGTTTCGTCGTATTAATCGTGCTAGTCTATCCTTGATTGCTGAGAATGCTTTACTAGCAACATCACCAACAGCACCAATACCTTTTTCACGAACAACATCAATATATTTCATTCCCAGTTGCTTTGCAATCGGTATTGCTTTTGGGGCTATCCTTCTAAATAGACCCTGAACAACATCACCTAGTCCATCTCCGTAAGTCGTTTTGTATACTGGTAATCGTGAATTTATTACCCTGACCATAGTCGGTCCACGTTGAGTACTATGTACAATCATTTTATTATAGTCATTATATTTAATTACATACTCAATCCAGTGACTTAGTCACTGTAATAATCATCATCGATTTCATTAATAAGGGACCGATACACATTGATATCCATAACACCACCTGTAAATAATCGTTTACAAATATCAGCTGCTTCATTAATAATTTCTGGAGAATTATTACCAGCTCGTTTTCCTCCGATGAGAACTTCTAGTCGTTCAACATAGACAAGAACGTTATTAGGACAAGTAATAAGGCCGCTTCCTTGATTAGTAAAACCGCTTCCAGTTACGTTGCCAGAAGAGGTGCTTGACGGCCAATATTCTTCCTGTTCTTCTAAACCATTTTTTTCTTCTTCCTCAATATGAGGTTGTCTGAATATCAATTTTTCCGGCGATGACATATATCCGGGTAAGTGCAATCTTTCAACATCTTCAACTTGTCTCACAAATTCTGTAAATTTATCCTTATATTCACCAGTGATTCTGGATATATTATTATACTTTCGAAATACAAAAGGAACCCAATTCTTTTTTGAAACACTGGTGGTTTCTGGATCTAATAATATATCACGATGTAAATATCCTGCTGCTGCAAGTTCGATAGGGTTATCCCGAAGTAGTTTACGACCTTTTTCGGTAAATCGGGCTGGTGGGTTTTGGTTTTGGTGTTGACGTAACAAGATCCCTTACGTCACCGACCTCCTCACGAACTTTGTCAACGCTCTCAAGTACTTGTTGTACTTCTTGTAAATGTGGCTGAGCCGCAGCTATTTCGGCTGGAAGTTCTCGTAGAATCTTTTTTGTTTTCTTAGTTCTTTCTGCTATTTTTCCAGTTGCTTCAGCGGTTTTTTCTAACGCAGGAAGAAGAACCTTAGTGGTTTCTGTGATAGGTTTAAATAATTGTTTTGTATCCTCTTCAAATTCAACATGAGATTCCTGACGTGATTGTAGTTGTTGCTTGACAGAATCACGAACAGGTAAATATTTTTTAATTGCCTCTAATCGCTCTCGAGCTAATTTAGCTGAATGTAGTTCTCCAATATTCATTATTGATAATATTATTTATACTGGCTGTTTAATTTATAGCAGCAGGAAGGGTGAACAACCAATATTGAGTGACCCGTCGAGTAAACGAAACGCACTATAAAATAAAAACAAAGAGTCAACGATGGAATAACAAAAAATGAGCTAACCCAAACGATTTATTGTCTGTTTTCAACCGTACGGAAATAGTCTTGGTTAGAGACTTTGGTTTAGTGTTATTGACATTGTTTTTTCAGCCTTCGTAGGAACCTTATGTTTTAGACAAATGACGATTCAGACAAGTGGTCTGTTCACCCTTCCTGCTGCTTGTTCTGATGGTAAACCTTGACCAGTGATGTTATGCGTATCATCGTAGCCTGTAATGTCACTTTATAAAATTGTAGCAATCGTGGTATTCTCATATGCCACTTGTTTGTTGTCAGATGTTTACTTTCATTAATTAGCGTTTCTTCTGTCCTTTTCTGCAAAATTTAGTCGCTTGGCAGTGGTGAAACTTGCAAAATTTAACCAGTAAGCTGTGCTGAAATCTCAAACCTATTTTTATTCACGTAAATAAGCAACTTGTTTCCAATGCAGTTTCTGTTCAAAGGATAATACCCGAAATAGTACATAATGTTCTCGGTATGTAAATGAGCATTTATCAATTTCCACTATAAAACGTGAACCGAATAAATACTTTAATATTATTTTCTTTGACAATTTTTGCACGTAAGCATCTAATTAATGCGGTTTTTAACATTCTAAAAATGGGGTTTGTTACATTTCTTTGTCGACAGTTATGGAGGCATATGTAATTTCTTCGTGGACCTTAAAACCTAGCCAAGGACAACCGCAAATTTAATTCGCTGGTTATTTACGATACCTTAAACCCCCCGAAAGCACTAAAAACTAATTTCTCGCTCTTTTGAAGACTTTTCCTGGAAGGATTTTATTAATCTGTTCAGTTCCAAGTTGTTCTGGTTACATTTGGTGTTTCTGGGGTATGTATCTGGGGCGGGGGATTCCTAGATGATAGTAGGCTTGGACATGTCGCCTGCTTATTGTGCATTTCTCAAGCATGGCGGTATATCAGTAGGTGTCATTTTTAGACTGTAAGTGGACGGCGGAGTTCAGATGAACTGAACTATTATTGATCCGTTTAGTTTATCACGTATTATGCTCGAAGTTTTAACTCCATGGGTAAGGTTAAAATATAGAACATATGTCTTTACATGTATTTGTGTCTGGAAGAAATAACACTAAACAGTAGCAAACGGCTAATACATTGATAAGCAATGGAATTTGTAAATTACTGTAACTCACAGCTGGGTTATTTTTTTGAGGATCTAAATATCCAAAATTCTATTATGTTTCACCACCACCCTACCCACACCCCAACGCCCTGCGTATGGGTGACGTTTATATTTGAGGTTAAGTCTACCTTCGATTATACGTGCATGGTCTTTTTCTACGAGTGAAAGGTGGGGAGAATTTTCTGGGGATTGCGGAGGGTGTGGGGGCGCCACTTTGAGGAATATTTGAAGTAGCTGTTTTGAAAATAATTTAGTTTGAAGCAGATCATCCAGTAAATGATCATTCGGTTAATCAATTGTCAAACAAACAATCGACATATCTATTTAAATTAACTATTACTATTCTCATGAATGAAGCTATGGAGATAAACCCGCTGGTTATCTGCTAAAATTTGGAGGTTCAAAATGTTCTAGCAAAATAGTACTGCATAATTTGATGTAATTTGGTTTTGGGAAATTTGGTGGAAATATGAAGCACATAGACTGAGTTTCAAGTACAAGTCTGACTTTCCTCAAATTATATTTTGAACTCCGTATGAGTTCTCTCACGTTCAGAATTGAGAGAGTGATTTCATACACACAATTAAGTAATTTAACCGGCTTAAATCGAAAATTTTGCAGATCAATGGCGAAAACAGACCTATACCGGAAGACAGCGAAGATGAAGAGATTGAGATTACCGGTTTCGCAGTATACATGGACATCTTCCAGACTGGTTTACACGAATTCTACAAAGGCTGGAGAACAGTGATATGGACTATGGTGTACATTCTGTTGACTTTGGCTTATTTTGCCTATTTCGGATATGCCATGTACTATGAGTTTGGCGAGGAAGGGTCGATCCGTCTGCTGGTTGTGACGATTCTTGCAACTATATTTGTTATCTACCAACTCATCATGAAGCATTGCACAATTCAGGCTTTATGCAGTTGTGAAGGGCAGAAAGCGGATAAAGTTGGCATCTGGTAGGCTAATTTATTGATGAGGTGTAAAATCTGTTTATCTGTCTTAGAAAAGACAATATTTATAATATTCTTAAAATTTAATTAGCACGCGAGAAATGTATTTTATCAATTGGATGACAAGGTATTCTGATGTCGCATCTAAAAATCAAAATAACTTTTTTAATGAAAGTTGCACAGCAATAATGTTATATTTGATTTTGTTAATCTCACCCCCACCCCACCCCCACGCCCCGCCCCATCTCTCTCTGGATTATTTAAACTATTTTAAATCCAAGTTTCAGCTTTATATTTTCAGCGTTTTTAAAGTCAAATTACGTGCTTTGTAAATTTCTCATTAACCGCCATTCCAGATCACAATGACACCATTGTTGATACAACAAACCTTCAGTCACATTAGCTGACATTGTTGTGCACCCATGATTGTCTGTGAATGTCCAAAAAATAAAGGATAGAGTATTTACTTTGTATAGGTGTGACACAAAGAAATTCAAAGTGCATGTGCAATCATATCTCTTAAAATTATAATGAAAAGTTATACGCGCCTTCGATGTACACATTTTTGTTGGGGGGGGGGGTAGAGAGGGTATTCGCAGTTTTAGAAGACGAATTTGTGTCGCTTTGAAAAGCTGACGATGATATTTGCGTTTTCTTCCATTTAATTTTTGTCTTCGTGTTTTTGTTTTATTTTAATTACATATGAATTTTCATCCAATGTTATGTTAGGGTGTCTGAAAAAAGTTTAATTCTTTCCGTGTTGATTATATGCTGAATTGAACATAGATGCAGACTATCAATTTTCCCGCCAAATAGGGCTCACCGGATAACCGTCATCGCTCTGTCCCTGTTCATGGTTATTTATGTCATTGTCGCCATTGCTATCAAAACGCCGAGGAACCTTATTTCTGCAGCTGGAATACTGTTCTACGTTCTGGTTTTCTACATCTTCTCCAAACATCCGTCACGGGTGAGTACTACATGCATGGAAGAGATTATGTCACTTGTAATAAATAACTCCATTGACGAGCTCTGGTGCCTGTATGACAGGAAAGTAAAAAAGAAATGGTCTCTTTACAGTTTTAAAGACTTGTATATTCCAGTTAAATTGTCTGCTATTCCCTTCCATAGCTAAAGATTGCTAACATTTCACTTGTTTCGTACACACTATTTTCATGGACATTTTCAGACCGATTCATTTCTGTCGACTTCATTTGTTTCCAGGTAAGTTTTGTGCTGACACTATAATAGATCTTGCATAGACCGTGTCACTGACTGGAGTGGGGTGGGGTGTGGAGTTAAAGCGCGGAGAGAAACATAGAAATTCAACGAAAGAACGTTAAACCATTGAGGGAAGCAATCTTGATCAAAATAACCGAGAACCGCTCCAAAAGAACTGTTGAAGATTAAATAACGCTCAAGATCTATAACTGTTTGGACACAATTCAACCGGATGACCATATATTTAACAAAGACTTCTGTTGTAAATAAATGAAGTTATATTACATAACTGAGATAAAATTGCGCATATTCTTGCTACAGGTGAGGAGAAAAATCTACGTGTCAGTTATGAACATTTCATGGATATTTTACAAGCTAATTTGAATGTCTCGACGATTTTTTCATTTATGTATTGAAAAAATCCAATTGTCACACACCTCCACTATCCCAAGAGCAGTGTCAACTATATCATTATTAAATATATCATTATTAAATAATATTTCGCAACAGTAATGCAAGTCTGTTAAGACTTGATCATCTTCGTATAGTAATTAAAGAAGTTTAGGGAAAACATAATAGTGTGATAAATGATTCACTCATCAATAAAATCTTGATTGCCTTGAAATTCTGCATCTTAAAGAGAGGGAACACCTATTAAGATTGTCTATTAACTTACTGAAGTTTGCAATATGAAAAGGAGACTAACCTGTTGAGAGAGTTTCAGTTAATGGACATAACTAAGTGAGTTATTTTTCCCTGAATCGTAATTAGTGTTTTCCATAGGTTTCATTCTTTACCAACTTTTACAGACTGTATTTTCAATGGTCTTGCATACTTTTAACATTATAATTATTGCCAACGGTTTCATACATTTAAGTTCAGCCACAAATCAATTGTTTATTGTAAATCGTATTTAAAATGTACAGGAATGTCGCGTTTGTTAAGCCCCAGCTATAAAGTCATGTATAAGCTATAATCTACCTGTCTTGGGAATATTACCGCTGCCATGTGTTTGATGTCTAAAGATTGCCGCGGGGTTAGTGTTGAACTCTTACGCAAGGTTACATGACCAGCCGGAGACCTGAAACTTGAATCGGCAAAGGCGATAGATCGCACGATTTAACAAAGGCTTGCCGTTATCATTCCTATGCGTTAAAAGGTTAGTTTAGAATCTAAAGGTAGTCCACGGGTTGAACGGGGCGTGTTCTTATTCGTCCCCACGTTGACAGGCAGCGAGAGGGACATTGTCCGCTAAGTTTGATTGGATCGGTACACAGCGATATCCAATCAAAATTGAGATAGACAGTGTGATTATAATTCAGACGCGAATGATACTTTTTGAACTCGTAAGGGAAAATTTGGTATTCGCCTAGAAGGATTGCAGATCAATAGGGTTACTCCGAGAGAAGCCACTCGTAATTTGGCAGCAAAACTTAGAGGCAGATTATAAGGAAAGGCAAAGCTTCGAAAGGTCAGTAAGTTATTTGCTCGATTTTTGCAGAATATTACCGCATCATAATTGTAATTATTTGTAGTATGTATACTTAATTACTAGGATCGTTTAGAATGTAGAATTACCTTTGTAGTGTTTCATTTACATGCATATTTGAGAAATGGGCTTGAGCATTACGTAGAGAATTATTAGATGCAAGACGGAATTATGTAGATTGTTAGCTTGTGGTCAGAATTAATTTTGTAATTCGCTGTTAGGGTGCTTCGTAGTAAATCATTGCATTTATTAATGCGTTATGTTAGAATTTACACATGCTTGAATTGTGAATTTGGAAACACGGTTGATGTATGTAAGATTAGTTACTATGGATGTATGCATATATCAGAGCATGAATATTTGAATATTTGCGTACCTGGTATGAGTTGTAAGGTAAAGAAATGCGTCTGGTTATTGTGATATTGTTTAGTATAACGGGATTAGGAATATGTACTGATGTGACGCAATTTATTGATATATGTATAAGAAGTAATTGATACTGTGCTGTATTATGATGTTTGCTTTACCATGCAAGAACGTATGGGTATCTCTATGTGAACGAATGCATGACCGAAGCAATTTAATAGCCGTTATCTGATGATAGGCTGTGTGTAGTGTGAGATGAGAGGGCTAAGGAAAAGATTGTACCGTCCTTGTGTTTTCACGGGAAGCTTTTCAGGGGACAGACAACTTCCGGTTCCATTGGGCCCCAAGTCTCCAAGAGTTGGAGATCGAATTGAGGCTGTAACCGAGACAGTCGAAGTCGACAGAAGAGTAGTCGTGGAAGAGAATGTGGAGGAGAAGGAGAAGGAGTATGGGGAAAGTGGAGGAGAAGGAGAAGGAGTCAAGAGAAAGTCGAGAAGGAGGAGGAGAAGGAATCTGGAGAAAGGTCGGGGAGGAAGAGGAGAAGGAAGTGGGAGAAATAAGAGAGAGAAAGGATACAACAGATGAGTAGAAATACAAGGACAGGTGGAAATCAATTTCACACTGCTAATCAAGTGATGTAATAGGCTTATTAAAGGGTCGAGCGGAAAGAGTGTAATTGGAAATTTGAGTCATTTGATTATTGAATTGTTATTAAATTGATATTCATTAAATTTCAACCTTTTAGTATATTTAACCATCTAACCGTCGGCATTGCTGACTGGGGGCTCGGAGCATTACATCTATCTTTCACTAAATTTAACTTCCAACCAAATACAGCCTGGGTGGGACTTCTATAATAGTTTAAATAAAATATTGGGAGCACCCCACCCCAACCATGTACAATCGTCACAAGGAACAAGGACCGACTAACGCAGGAATGAAAGAAAGGAAAAAAAGGCCACAAATGAGGACAAATTACTGTATATGTTTTTTCCTACTAGCTTTGTACACTTGAAAGGTCATGTAAATCCAAAGTAAATTACAAGAGATGTCTGTGGTAATGTTAGAAAACTTGCTATTGGCAAGATATTGTATCTTTGTTAACTGATATCTGCTACGGATATCATGGGAAAGGTGTTGTCCAAACTCACAATTGCTTTCTAATTGTTAAAGTTGTACTTGTGAGATTTTACGCAATCTGGTAAGTTCAAGAATCGACCGAATAAGAATGAAGGTAACTCCCGAAAGTCGAGAGGTTCAAATTATTTCTTTTAAAATTCTCGCAAACTTAAGAATTATACAATCGTATAGCATATTCAGACATAAATCAAATCAATTAAGCACGAGTTAACAAAAAACGTAGTTTCCTCTGAGCAAAAGCGCATCCACGCTGAGTTCAGTAGGCATATGCAATGCTTATATTGGAGACACTGATGTCACTTAATCACACTCCTCGACGAGGCTGGAACCTTCAGCTGTATAAAAATGTATTTTGAAGCTTTGAAATCACAACCATAGCATGCGGTGGAATAGGTCTGGCTCATGTAAAAATTAATTTTTATAATGTAACCTCGCAGGTTAACTGGCGGCCTGTGTTCTGGGGTTTGGCACTACAGTTTATATTCGCCCTATTGATCCTGCGCTGGGATGTGGGATACCGCATCTTCAAATGGCTAGGTGATAGGGTACAGGAGTTCCTGGCTCACACAGATAAGGGATCTGAGTTCCTATTCGGAAAGGATACATACGAGCATCACTTCTTTGCCTTTAAGGTTTGTTCACGTTAATTCAACACTACTCAAGCAAATAAGCATTCTGTCTATCTATCTGTCTATCTATCTATCTATCCATCTATCTATCTATCTATCTATCATACATACATAAATATTTATATACATACAAATATTCATACATACATACAACTGCAGGCATATCTTTTTTAGTCCATGTAAGCAATTTATGTATGCACATGCATATCCTCATACATTTATGAAACAGTATACTTATACATCATCATCCTCATCCTTTATTGCGTCCCGCAGCAAAGAGTATAATCGTACTTGAGACTGGACATGTGTGGGGTTTAAATACCGCTGAAGATGTTGCTGTAGGCAGATGATGTTGTTTGGAACTGAAGTTGTTTCATACTGTGCACTACGAGTTGTTTAATTTGGTATATTATGGTCACTGATACTTATTCATTCTTTTATGATTCTCTACCATTACAAGTCTCTGAGCATTAATGTTACACTGCTAATACGCTTGTAGTCATGTTTGACAAATCTGGCTGCTCATGTCTGGACTGCTTCAGTGTTGTTGATGTCACATTCTGGACAAGTAGTAGAGGTATAATCAAGTATGAATATAAAAAGAGTTTTGTATGCTTGTTCCTTAACACGTAGAGGGGTGTGTCTTGTGTTACGATTTAAGAAAGTCGTCTTGGTATTGGCTTTTTCTGGTGATGTTGTCTATGGATGGTGTAGTTGACAAAAATTCGACAACTCTTTATGGTGATCCTATACAGCGCACATATATCTAGACGGAAAGCCATCCGCCATGTGGCCTTCCACTCATGAAAGTTGTCAAGGTCTTTCTGAATGGTAGTACAGTCCTTGGTGGAAAAGATGATTTTGTACAAGATGCCATCGTCCGCAAAGAATCCAGCTTTAGATGATTGTACACTTTGGCAGGTCATTCATACATGCCAGGAATAAGAGGGGACACAAAAATTTGCCTAGCGTGACGCTTAATAGGACTTGTGTGAGGTGGACTTGATATTGATAACAACAACTTCTGGTCTACGGTTGGAGAGAAATTCCTCGATCAAGCTTAATGTGCCGTTCCTTATCTCATAAATTTGAAGTTTCTTCAACACACACACACACACACACACACACACACACACACACACACACACAAAAGACTTGATAGAGTACTCTGTCGAAGGCCTTTAAATAAATCCAATAGAACGGTATGGATTTAATAGTTTGCATCCAAGCCCTTTGCATCAGGTTTCCTTTCCACTGAATGCTTGTTATACTACACGACGACCTAACACTCGCTTTTCTCATTGTTTGTGCAAATATTCTCAATAATACTAAAATGACTAAGAAGCTACGAATTTCACAAGATTTTAAAAGTACTTAAAAAACAGAAAGAAAACTAAGTATTACACCTATGTTTGGAGTATTATATTTTCCCAATATGCGCATGACCTACACGTGGAGAGCGTTTCATACCAAATACCAGAAACTGCACATGACCTGCACATGATTTAAGACTCATACCAGAAGATCAGAATATGCGTATAATATGCACGTGGAAGTTTCGACTTCACGAGATGGAGATATCTAATAGCGAACTCAACTATGTGATTATGCGAGTATGCGATTGAAAAATATCTTCTGATTGGCTCTCTTGATTTTTAGGAATCCTGCCTTCAGATCGTATAGCCTTCCAACATCTTGTCAGTGCTTATTCGCAAAACGCGTGCGAAACATTTACTTTGCATAACGCCATAAAGAATTGTTTGTCTTCTTTCAACAGAAACCCGACCAGTCAAAATCCAACCATTATATCAAGACTTAAATACAGACATACCTAATAAATAAATATAAAAATGTAACAACAATCAATAATCATTTATTTTGCAGGTTTTGCCGGTCATTATTTTCTTTAGCAGCATAATGTCCGTCTTGTACTATCTAGGTGTGATGCAGCTTGTCATTAGGAATCTCGCGCGTTTTATGGCATGGGTCATGGAAACATCACCTGCGGAATCTCTTAATGCAGCAGGGAACATCTTTATTGGACAAGTGAGTCAAATTATCAGTCATTCTTAATTTCCGTGCGATTAGTATTTGTTGTAAGCAAAATACTGAAACTTGATATGAAATTCTAAGGTTCTCTTTGTCTAGATGGCCATAGATAAGAAACATATAACTATGCATCCCAAGGCGATGCTTATGATTTGTGCAGAACTTAGTAGTGAAAAGGCTTTGTTGAGAGAATTTCGTCTTTTTATGATTCATTTACTTATCCATTATGATCAAATAATTGGTATTACATTTGTACTTTAAATTCAGGTTATTTTATGAAACGGCTGTGCTAATATAAGTCCTGATAAAGTCATGTAGAAGTATTGTTGTTAAAATACACAAGATTATGAACCCAGGGAAATTGTAATATACTGTATGAAAGAGGCATGCAAAACTATGCCATCAGTACATCGCGTCATGTGACGGTATTTCTGGAAGACGAACTTCCATTCAGCCGGAGACCTCTATTTTAACAAGAAATATATGGCTTTGTCTCAGAAGAAGAATATTTGACAAAATATCAAAGTTAGTAAAATAGTGCAGTGATATCAAGAACATTACAGGTTTTTAGCAAATTACACATCGTCACTATGTTTTTGGTCCATCAGAGTGAAGCGCCTTTGATGATTCGACCCTTTCTAAATGACATGACGAATTCTGAACTTCACGCCGTTCTAACAGGCGGATTTGCCACCATAGCCGGATCGGTCATGGCTGCCTATATACTTATGGATGTAAGTATTTAAGATTCTTCTTGGAAGTCTTATTTCAAGAACACCTTTTGAAACTGTTTTGTTGTCATGGTTTTTAATGCGAACAAGAAGTCGATAAGTCACAAAGAGATGATAATGTTTTAAATTTTGAAATTATTTCACTTCGTTAATTAATCTAATTTATTTTGTACTGAAGGAGAGTTTTTTGCAGCTTTCTAGAGTCACTTCTCTGCAAAAAGTTATCACTTTTAATTTTCTTCTTATTCGAAGTAGTTCGTAATTTTTTGTTTATGTCATCTGCGTAAAACTAATTTCCTCAGTTTTAAATGAATAACGAACGAAAATATTATGAAGCCTAGCTCGTGCAATTATTCATAAGCAGTGGCGTCACTAGGGGTGTGCGGGGGGTGCGGACCGCACCGGGTGACACCATCAGAGAAGGTGACACCAAAATGAGTGTCTATAAAATTTTTGAATTTTTGTGCAGGAAGGAGGTCTATGGGGGTGACACCATGAGTTACCGCACATGACTGCCTATAAAATGTTTGAATTTTTGTGCAGGAAGGGGGTCCATGGGAGTGAAACCATGACGCCACTGTTCATAAGATATGAAAAAGTGGTCTTATTACCAGGGTGGGAGTAGTAGTGAGGTCTACCACATAATGGAGAACGAATTCGGTTCTTTAAATTTTCGAAAGCTTTGCCCAGGGTGGGAATAGTAGTGAGGTCTACCACATAATGGAGAACGAATTCTGTTCTTTAAATTTTCGAAAGCTTTGCATCGTTGTCTTAAAACTGGATTTGTCGGTTTGGGGATTTTCTGCAAATCAAGGGTCATTGCCTATTCCTTTAAATTTTTGTGATTCAAGTGAGCATCGTACTTCATATATTGATTCATTTTATTACTGATATTACTATTACTTCCTCTCCTACTCCTTATTGTTATTATTATTATTATTATTATTATTATTATTAAAAGGTACCTGCCAATCACTTGCTGTCAGCCTCCGTTATGTCAGCACCAGCTGCACTCGCAATGTCCAAGCTCTTCTACCCGGAAACAAAAAAATCCAAAAGTAGAGCGGAGGATGTATACAACATGGAGAAGACGTAATGACCTTTCCGCTAAATCAAAGTTCTTTTGAGATACAATATGTTCTTTTATCTTAGGACCACCTACGTTTGAATTTCATTAAAGCAGAGCCGCATACCATTTTGCGACGAAGATCATGGCTTGAATGCGTGCAATTTTCTTTTTAAGCAAAAGATGCAGACTTTTTTACCCCAGTGTTATTGTACTAACATCACATACAATTTATAACATTTTTCTATATTAACTTCGTGACGGATCTGAAATATTCTTGCATCTATCAATATCATAATAAATATTTTAAGGATATTGAGGATATATGACAAAAAATCTCAAAGCTTTGAAACTTTTGTAATCTGGGTATGCACTATTTGGATTTTGGCATATGTTACAAAAATAAAAGTTCATTTCTTTGAACTGAATGATACAGGATGTGGACTCAGACCTTTTAAATTAAATGAGACAGGCTGAATACTAAGGCCTTCAGAACAAAGAAATTAAACTACCGTCAAAATATAAGATTCAAGGAAATACAGTTACCAATATGAACTATGGAGATAATTTATTTTTCAACGTGATCATAATTTGGCTTTATTGAAGTCATAAAATGCTCTAAAGTATTGGAAACGTATGAGACAACAAATACATTCTACAAAGACGTCAAATTCGTTGCCGCCACTTACACTTAACGACCGATCCTGAAACTTAGTAAATAGTGATCAGGAAAAGTGCGAGCTGCTGAATTCTCCGTTTTGCTCTGTTACACACTGAGAAAATAAACAATTGTCTTGTTTCGAAGGTAAAATCAAAGTGGTTTTGTTTTCTGACATCATTATACACAGCAAAAATCTGTTGATACAATATCATGTATTGGCCCCAAGTCATAAACTGTTTATTATGTATTTGAAAATTTGATTTAACAAATCAGTTGAACCCCGCGTGTTTCTTACGAAGTGGATCCTCACGCACATCATGCTTGTCTATAAGAAAAAGGACAAATCCATCATTTAACCATAGACCAAATTATATGTTGAGATGTGTTTTCAAAGTTAGTGGAAGGATTATATTTCGACATCTCTATAATGTTTTGCAGCAAAATGACTTTATATATAAATAACAGTCATGATTTCACTAACAACATCTCGTTAATTCATTGAACATTATTATGAAATATGTATTTCTCTTGATTCGAATGAATGAAAGTGCGTAACCTTCCTTGATGTCAGTAAAGCTTTTGATAGAGTATTGTAAAAAAAGGTTAGTTTATACATTTCCAAAATATGTAATTACTGGAAACTCATATCATGAATTCAAAGATGTTTTACTGGCTCCAGTTTCACAAAGTTGCTCTTACGAGGGTTTTGAAATTAATTTACTTCTATTGCCGCTTATTTAATACTCAAAGATCCCAGCTCTTTTGTTCTACCTTTCATCTCACTCCTTGTACAACGCTAGATTTAATATCGAAAGGGGATGTCTAACTATATAAAGAAAAACTCTGCAATATTCCTAGTTGTTTAGAAATATAATCACTTTACTATACAATTGTAGTTCTTAGAGTCATAGGCCGAGACGTCATGAAAGCTCAGATATATGAAATGAACTATAGTGAGAGTAATTGGTGAAATGTCTCCTCTTTTTCTTTTTCTCTATCATGTTCTCTTTCGCCTACTAATTAATTATTGATTTGCTGAAATATACATGTATATGTTTCTTTCGATTTGCATTGAACCTTCATGTCTTTAAAAAAATGCAGTTTCGACCTTTTTTCAGGTATGATAATCCTTTTTTAAAACTAATGTCATGCTTTGTATATTTTGGACATGAACCTGGATCAGATAATTAATTCGTCTCAAACTCCGTATTCTTTTTTTTTTTTTTTTTCATTATTATTAAAAGGTATAAAATCTGTTAGAAACAAAGAGAAGAAACAAGGAAATTCTCTCTGCTTTAATCTATCGTGGTAAATGTCTGATCGTGTGAATGGTGTCTTAAGTCTTTGAATAGGTGTGAAAAATTTATCACATTCAACCCCTGTTTTTTTCACAATACAAACTCAATTGTATGTTACTAAACCGCATACGTCTGAATGATTTAAAGTTGTACGGAGCAGAATGAAAACAATCGAGTTGTCTAACTGTTAAATATGTCGTTCGTTTGAGGCGAAATCGGTAAATATCAGAACCTCAAACCAGCAAAACAATTATTACAATAATTCCTGCACGTTTCTAGCTTTTCTTATTATTTTATGTCAATTTTATTCCCTTGTTCTTGAGATATATTAAGATATTTTCATATTCACAATATAATTATACTTGTACTTATTCGAAGTCAATGATTGGGCATTTTGAATTATGCATTTTAACACAACGTTATAATTATAGTTACCTAGAACGATTTTGGTCAGATCGAACACAAAAAAACTGCTCTTTGACTTATGTAAGGAGCTGTCGTTGAAAAGACAAAACTACACAAGGGTTGAAAATGGCAATCGACTTCAAAAGATAGGGATTTATTAAAACGGAGTCCTTTTGCTTCAGCCACCTGTCAGTGGAACTAACCTTCCAATCTTCTTTTGATAGATGCAAGATGGAATATCTGAACAGGTTCTCTGTTCCAAAAGGCTTATTGTATATGCGAAATTACTGAAATTGAGAACCAGAAACTGATAGTAAACAGACTCCATCTGCGGAATAAAGTGTGGATGATCTACATTTCAGTTGATTTCAAACTTTTACAAACGTCTGAAAAGTTCTTCATTATTTCAGTGGAGAGAGAAATATTATAGAAGCAGCTTCAAACGGGGCATCGGTGTCGATCAAACTTGTGGCCAACATAGCGGTCAACCTTATTGCTTTCATTGCCATTCTAGGATTTGTGAATGCAACCTTAGCTTGGATGGGCCACAGAGTTGGCATTTTGAACCCCGAACTGTCATTTGAGGTGAGCTTTAACTTGTTCCAGTAATGAGCAGCCGTATACTGGATTACTACATATTATTTTATTTGAAAATCTGTAAGATTAAAATTTTGGGCGAAGTGGCTGTCTTACATGGAGCAAGAGCGAAATGTTTAGTTAAGATTTGTTAGTGCAGCTTCTTGAAAACTAATCTATACATAGGATACACCGTTTTATTTACAAGTAAATACTTGAAAAGTGAAACAATATTAAGAAAAGATAAAATAAAAACCGGGATATCAATATCCTTCAAGAAGTCTGAATTATTTAATCAGCACAACTGAGAAATTCAAATCAATGACATTTTTCAAGCAAATCTACTAAAACAGTGCGAAAGCCTTACGTTGTGTGGAAGAAAATAGAGGAAGGGTAAGCGTAAATTCATTGCGAGTCCTAAGCAAACTTTCTATATCTTTGTCGTTTACTTGTTTGATCTTCATTAAAAATACCTGATAACTAACCCTTTTTAACCTAAATTGTTTCCTATATATTGCCATTGGATCAATATTTCTTCTAATAAATCCGATTATTATTTATAAATTCCGCAGTTATTAATAGCAAGAACGATAGAAAACACGTACACATGTTGCTTTCACAAAAAGCAGCAATAATTCAAAGCGAACGGTATAGTAACTGAGAAATGTTTTTTTGTGTGAAGAATTAGGCTTTAGGTGGTAAATAGATGGAATGTGTGGTACAAAACTTATTTGAATAAATGAAAGAATTGGATGCTAATTGTTTTATGAAGAATTGTTTACTTTTTCCGTTAAATTTAGGGATTTGGAATTATAATTCTCCAGGTAAAAAAGCAACTTAATTAACACATGGTATAATATATTTATTGTCTTCATAATCTTTACTAGTAACTAACACAAAACCTACCTAAATAATAATAATAATAATAATAATAATAATAATAATAATAATACGTTTATTGCATACAACTAATGATTCTAATAGTAAAATATAGCACAGTCTTTTTTATTAAGAATCTGCACTACATCTTACATAGCTAGAGGCAAACAACCATAAGCATCACGTTGCTTTACTTAAGGGATGAGAATAATGACATTTTTCGTATATTAGATTTTACATTTATTCATCGAATGTATTTTATTCTTCAAATAGCTGATTTGTTCCTACATATTCTGGCCTCTGTCATTCTTGATGGGAGTTGACACGGATGACTGTCGCAAGGTGGCCAAGCTCATTGGAATCAAGACGTTCATCAATGAATTCGTGGCATATTCAGGTAAACATGTATCGAGTCATGTCTATTCAAAAAATTGTCAAGACTTTGATATTTCTTTGAGGTATTGAGTTACGTCTTTGACATCAGTATCAAACACCAAATGAAAATCCATCTAGTTTAAATAATACACGCTACAAAAGGTCATCTTTAACAGTTCATTTTAAACAAAATTGTATTGCGGTTTGTAAATGGCTTCATTGATGTATCCATTACTAGACATGCACTTTTATGCCATAGTAGTACTTGTTGCTCTCATGTTTTGTATATGATTTCATCAAATTTTATCTTTGTTGGACGTTAAGTACTAATTAGGTATTGAATGATTCTGCATGCTATTGGATCTTTCAAAAAATCTCTAAGAACCATTGCTTCATACATTTTTATCTATATTAAAAAATATATCTGACTCATGGTAATTACGTAAAATGCGTAAGCATTATTCATGGGAAGTTTATTTTCCAAATTGATTGATGTGTATGATCGTCTAAAATTTTAAATTTTCCAGTGTTAGGAGAGTACATAGATAACACCGTCAACTTCACCCGGTATATCAACAACGAAACAGGAACTCTCACGAGTGGTCGGTGGTCCGCGATAAATGATGACGACATATTACTGCATGATCTAAATGCCACGCTTGTAGGAGGGATTATAACGGTTCGTAGTATTTTGTCTATTGTTGTTACTGTTTTTTATTGTTCTCCTCCTTTGTATTCCACTTTCTTATACGTCTTACACTTTAATACTGCGATTCCTAAATAACAACAACAATTATAACTAAAACTGCAACAACAAACAACAATTATTACTACCACATCACTAGCGACATTTGGAAGTAATTCACCCACAAAGTAAAGCAATTCTGATTGAATGACAATGCTAAAGCCTAGACACGATGTTGCTTTCTTGTTGAGACACTATGTCTATTGTCTGGTTCATGTTGGGGGGGGGGGAACAAAACAAGATCATTATTAAGACAATGAGAGCCGAATCAATAGTTTAAGGTTAGCTTAAAGTTTTTCACTTACTTATAAGTTGTTAACGCCTTCAAAGATCCAGTACAAGATTGTATATATACTTATACTGCGAAGATAAATATATGTTTATACTCTCGCTTAACCTTTAGACCTTTGGGATCAGATTCACAGACATAAAAGATGAATCTCTGAATTAAAGCGAGTTTACAAACATCCCTTGCACGTTGTCTTGACATGGAGGCCACGACCTTTTTTATCATGTGTTGGTTGTTCCTAGCACAATAGTTCCAATACTAACTCACACTGAACCATTTTATCGCACATACCACAGCGTTGTTGGGTGAAGATCTGGTACTCCTGCCACAGATTGGGCAATATTCTACTTAGTAGCATCAACACAATCCTAATAAAAGAGAAATCATTTGGTGGATGTGACTATTGTTGAGAGTACAGTCTTTGAGCGATGACTGAGAGGGTCTTTTTCAAAGGCAAGGACAGGGTATCTAATCCTCACTGAGCATAATTTATTCTTAATTCTAGCAAACATAATATTTAAACACATTATATTTCTTACTTTAAAATTTGATTTATAGGTCATCTTGATATGTTACCATTCTGTTTACTCTAGGATCGATCAAAGGTCATTGCAACCTACGCTCTCTGCGGCTTCTCGAATATTTCGTCCATTGGTATAATGCTTGGGGCACTTGGTGCGCTGGCTCCAAAACGGAAGTCCGACTTAACAAAAATTGTGGTCCGAGCAATGATTGCTGGAAATGTTGCTTGTTTCATGACTGCGTGTATTGCAGGTGAGTACTCCTCTGTTTGTGTGATTTATGCTGAACATCTTTGCCACTTATAAGGACTCAAACATAGAACTGGTCTAAAACAGTTGTCATTGAAACGCAGCTTATAAAACAATGAACAACTGCATGCTGTTTAGAAATCTTTACAGCATTATGTCAGCGACTGGCATATTTCGAACAAACAAGATGAAAATAAAATGCAAATCGTAACAATGGGTCAGAGATTGCTCGGTAGAATACTGATTTGCATGCAGGGGATGATGAAGGTGAAGCACATTATACCTAAACATTTACCATTTGGAAAATTTGTGTCATATTTTCAACATCGTTTCTGAGTTAAAACTTTAGTTTTTCCAGTTTGGAATTTTCATACAAGTAGTTTCTTGTCAAACCAGCAGAGCTCCAGAACTATTTAATATATTATGATTGAATTTGTTGTCAAATCTATCTTATAGATATGACTAATAGAGGTTGTGTCTGATCTAGTCCAATTAAACAGGACTATCGACCATGTTGATCAATTTTATATCCGAACCATTCCATGACATTTCCAACTATGTGATAGAATTGATGTCATCAAAGAATCACATCACGTCATGTAGTGGCTTCAAGCACTCTTCCTGCACTTGTCGTTTGTGAACGAATAGTTTCTTCACTAGAGAATTATGTTGTTATGTCACGAGTTAACAAACATTAAGCATTGCAGGTTTCCGACGAACAAATCATTTGAAAACTGTAAAGGTAAAATATATTATAGAGGTTAAAAGTAATTATTTCCAGATGAATTTAAATAATAAATTTAAATAGCATGCTCTAGTATGTTATCATCTCAAAGGAAAGAGAAGAAAACGTGCGCTTTGCGGAAACTGTGATAGACAACTGGGCCGGTATATTTTGGCATTCTTCATAGTTCGTGTTAGTTTGTTTCTCAGTTTCATTGGTCTCGTTTTCATTAAAAACATTCCATTAAATTAATGTTCTTCAGAGAAACAAAGTTCATTGTCTAAAACTGTTTCGGTGGACAGTGACAAAATTTCGCACTTGAAGACCCATATACCATACTGTCATGGCTGCTGCATCTTTGGAACGGCAGATGAAAACTGAAATAAAAGTCTTCATTTATTTGTTGGAAAGTTTTTATATTGTATTGAGAAAAATGGAGATAAATATCATCTAAGCTTCAAGTAAACGTTGTATATGTAAAATTTCAACCGATGAAATAAACTGTACAAAGTCCGATTTCATAAGCATAACCTATAAAGGTTCATTGCGTGCGAAATTAAGAACGACGTACTCTCATCTCTACACTCTATGCCATGAGAATGATTTTAGCGCCGAACGCGATAGTAACTACTACTACTACTACTTTGGGTTTTAGTCGCATATGGCCCTTAGGCATGCGCGACTCGTTAATTGTACACTTTTGTGTACTACTTAATTTGTGCGGTTGTCCGCTATTAATACAATGCCACCCAGGCAAGCCATCGGAGGCAGAGGGCCCCAAAGGCTCCGCCAAGCTCCTCACCACAGCAACATCGTCCTGCCTCCTCTTCCGGTCGTTCTCTGCAGTCCCATCTCGTCTCTGTCCTCCTCCGTTGAAAGCTGTCACCAAGTACACCAGCAGCATTATTATTTTAGAAAAATTTCAAATCCATGTCCCGTTTCCTATTTTACTGGGCTGTTCCTATCATATTGCCAAACATGTGATGGTCACATTCGAGTCAGGTATTCCTGAGTTGTGAATTTTCCTATCTCTTGGTAGTTCTTTAATTTCGTGTACTGTGCGTACTTAAATTTTCCGAAAATTTCGTCGCATTATATCGGCTTAAGAAGCCTTTCTCTCTTTGAGATCTTAATTTGGGTGTTAATTGTTGAGTTGTGGCTTTAGACCAATCATTTCTTTTTCAGGGCCAACAAGTTGTAGTTCTGAAGAGGGCTTTCTTGGGTCAGAATGAAAGCCCTATGTGGTAAACTTTTATGTGTGGTGTCGTTTTTTTTCTGTTTTTTTTTTTTTGGTTGGGGGTTGGTGGTGTGTGTGCTATATGTTGTTTGTAAGCTATAGATCTTCCTGTGCGTGTTTCTGTTCAGCTACATTACCATACATTCTAATACACATTCACGGATTCTCTCTCGCATACTTACATAGTTTGTATTGGGGGGAGGGGTGGGTGTTGTGTTTGGTTTTCCGGTATGGCGTTTTTGTTTTCAGATTTGAGGGGATTTCTTTTTATTGATTGATTGGTGGCAATATCTTTTCATATATACTTTCCTTTCGAATTCTTCGAAAGGTCTCTGCTTGGTGGTCTCCTCCTCCTCTTCTCTTGTAGTCCATAGTAACTACATGGGTTGTTCTTATTTAATTGTTGTCTTTGAATTTCAACATTTGTCATATGATGTGTGCATCGGCGTCACTCTTTGTTACCGATTTAGTTGTCGAGTAAAAAATCTTAGATGCTTTAAACAAGGTTTTCTCCATACTTTGGATGAATCATTATGAAGCCAAGAAGAAACAGGCAGTCTAGCCCCAGTCTGTGCTTTTTGGGTCGCAGTCATATAGACAAATTAGGTACTAGGCTTTATATTAAATGACATTTATTAAGAAAATCTTCAAAATTTCTATTTTGTTCAAGATGGTGTGTAGATTAAAAATCTGTTTTCCAATAAAAAAAAATTGATTCCACCGAAATCCAGAAATTTATTGTTAAACTTAATGAAGGGTGAACGTGTTCAAAATTACCGGCTGCATTAATTCCCTTGATTAAGACTGGGCTTGTTGTAATGTGTCACCTCACTGTAGTACAAGACAACCAGCCACAAATGTAGAAGTCTATTGACCGCATAGTAATTTCCAGTGAACATGGAGGACATTGTGCTGTATAAGGGCACAAATAGCGATAAAACATGCCCCCCCCCCCAAAAAAAAAAACAGACAAAAGGGCTAACGTTTTCTTTCTGAAAAAATTTAGAAATGAAGCAACACACAGAAAATTGGTATCTACCAATTAGACTGTGTCAAACTGGAAAACATTATAAAGAGTTTTCAGGGCAAACACTAAAGCTTATTCTCATTTTTTCCAAGAATATTTCGACCAATCACATCATTACACGTTTTTCCAAACGCTAGTAAAGCGATTTATCCATATCATTTAGACAATTATCGGGTTAAAATGGGCAAGCCAACAAGAGAGAGAGAGAGAGAGAGAGAGAATGAGTCATTCATTTTTCATATGGTACAGACATTTGAACTGCAAACAAATACTTCATTAAACCTAGCTCTATAGCTTTATAATGAGGAACTATCAAACAGTGCAGGACGAAATATTAAGTTTTAAAATTGAAGTTTTACATTTCATGGGACAGGGATTCCCATGTACAATTTCAAAGAAATGATGTTTATTTTCAAGACACGATCGTTGATAATTTTGGCAATAAATACTGATGTGACGCGTTTATTTTCTCAGTGTGGTTTATATAATATAACACTTCGAAAATATGCTGAGATGGCGTTTTTGCGCATCAGTGCACAATTATTATGATGATTTGCATTCCTTTTCCTCTGTCGATCTATCGATGACAATGTAGACCGTACGTGTTTCGCTAGTCGTTTGAATTTATTAAATTTTTTGAATTTATTAAATTCTCACAGCAGATATTATTAGAAGATATCCGCACATCGTCAGAAACAATCAATAGCATCCAGATTTTAAAATAACACGATTCCATCACTAGGGCGACCTCCAGCGAGCAAATTCATAATAATTCTTGACCTGAGAAGTGCAACTTTCAAACTGTAATTAAAATGTCATTGAATGCAAATATGATGCATCTTAATACGCTATATTATTTGCAAATGTTAAAGTAAACATTCTCATCGTGTAATGTATCTTTTAACACCAACAGCGTTGAAAAGCACAATGAAACTTTCAACTACTCCCTTGTAATTAACCGAAAAAATCTAAGATATCGACATATTAAATGGAACCCTTCAAAACAAACAATTTGATTAAACATGTGAAAATGGATTTGTCGACATACAACATTGTCATTTCCACCATTGTTGTTTAATTGACCCGATCCGATCGTAAACTCGACATATGAAACTTAACTTGAACATTGACAATCTGATTCAACATGTGAAACGGGAATTCTCGACATTAAAATTGAAATTTTAGCCACTCCTGTGTAATACAAAAGATAAAATATAGTGACTCGAAATTTAAAATGGAACTATTATCAGAAATAATTTTTGATACACTATGTGAAATTCTTGAATATAACATTGAAATTACAACTGCCACATTCTCATTAGACCAGCTTTTGATCCCTGCTGCGCCTCATTCAAGTTATTCGCAACTTCGAGGTAAGTCCTGCGGATCAATCCTAAGGTCAATTCAACCATAGAAATAGCACGAGTGGTCCAAATATGTTACGGTCTCTTTTCTTGTGGAGAAATTTCCGGCGAACAAAATGTATGATTATTCTTTAAATTACCACGCCGACACATATCCGAGGCATAAATTTGTCTCGCAGAAATAGTTGAGGTGGTCTGAATGCATAGAAATTGTACAAAGACTCGGGTTCTTGTAGGGTGCTTTGTTGCAAGTTAAACTTAAAAGTATTCATCCAGCTAAAATTATGTCTTCTTTCTCTGTCTCTCATTCCACGTATTTGTCTTCAGTATCAGAGGGGAGGGGTTCACTACTAAGGGAATTTCAATAGTCTACTGTTGAAATCATAATTATATAAGTGTGAACAGCTTAGAGACCGATCATTTAATTTTCTCCGGGGGAGGATAGGAGGAACTGTCCTTGTTTAAATTAACTGTTGTCAGATAGCTTGAAGACATATCCTTGCTCTGGTTCATAGAAAAAAAGTTGAACATACGATATTCATTATATTAGTTGAACCAAATAAAGAACCTTGAGGTCAATGAAAATAAATAAAATATCCCACTTCAAGTGGAATCCTCCACCCCCTTCCACGTCTGAAAATTAAATGTCGGTCCCTTAAATTGTTTTAATGCGTGTACTCGTTCATAATATCAGTAACCGTGTCAACCTGGCTTTAGTGACACAGGAATTACCCGTTCCAATTAAATGATACAAAAGTTACATCTTAACATAAGTAAGTGGATTGTTTAAGAAGATTTGTGTTAATTATTTGTAATAGTATTTTTGGTTTTCACATCAAATGTGGCCCGGCTAGGACATGTTGAAGTTGGCAGAGATTTCGGTTGTATCGCACATTTCACATCTGGAGGACTTTGAGCCTTCTTTCCAAGCATTATTATTGGTTTTCAAAAAAACAAACATTAATACCCTTGACAATATGTCTATCCTTTCATGCCAAAAAAAGACTTTCTTCTTGGTATAATAAATTTTTTTAACACAGCTAATGATGTGACTTACCTATTTACATTCCAGTTGAAATTATATATTTATAACTGTATATTTAGTAATTTTATAACAAGGTTTCTTTAACTGAATATTCAATTATATCTATTTATCTTTCTATCCATAGTACGTTATGTATTTGTATGCATGAATATGCTAAGTATACATAGTAGTATACCGTGATCGGCCCACCTGTTAGACTTTTCTATAAAGGTACAATACATGTAAGAAATCACATATCTGGTCTGATCAGTGCCCATTCCAGGATGATGTCACTTTATTAATTAATATGATTATACTTTTATACTTGAATAGGCATGTACATGTTTGTGTATAAGTATATACGTATGCGTATATTTATTTTATCTTTATATAAATTTGTACATTCATTTTTGTATGCAACATTGGTGGCGGAAGGATAGATAAGAACAACTATAAAGTAAAAATGTAGTAATATATGTGTATAAAACTTTTTCCCTGTTGTATCTTCTATATCCATATCGCTCTATATCTCTCTTTTTCAAAAATGTCGGACACATCTATACTAGCTTACCTTTAAGCTGGTAATTTGTATCAACTATTATGAGTATCTCCTGTTTATATTAACTCATAAATTTTAATGGCGAGTCCACGGCCCCCATTCTGGTACCGTAACGAGGGTGCAGTGAAAAAAATGTCTAGCCTATATTGCTAAGTTGTTATCATGTAAAAGAGGACTCTGTCCTTTTTATTCCATTTTCAAGGTAGCTTTGATTTATCTACATGGTGTATACTTCGGACTAAGATTTGAGAGTGTGATTTATCTACATAGTGTATACTTTGGACTCAGATGTGTGAGTGTGATTTATCTACATAGTGTATACTTCAGACTCAGATGGGTGAGTGTGATTTATCTACATAGTGCATACTTCGGACTCAGATGTGTGAGTGTGATTTATCTACATAGTGTATACTTCAGACTCAGATCTGAGAGTGTGATTTATCTACATAGTGTATACTTCGGACTCAGATTTGAGAGTGTGATTTATCTGCATAGTGTATACTTCAGACTCAGATTTGAGAGTGTGATTTATCTGCATAGTGTATACTTCAGACTCAGATGTGTGAGTGTGATTTATCTACATAGTGTATACTTCGGACTCTGATTTGAGAGTGTGATTTATCTGCATAGTGTATACTTCAGACTCAGATTTGAGAGTGTGATTTATCTACATAGTGTATACTTCAGACTCAGATTTGTGAGTGTGATTTATCTACATAGTGTATACTTCAGACTCAGATGTGTGAGTGTGATTGATCTACATAGTGTATACTTCAGACTCAGATCTGAGAGTGTGATTTATCTACATAGTGTATACTTCGCACTCAGATTTGTGAGTGTGATTTATCTGCATAGTGTATACTTCAGACTCAGATTTGAGAGTGTGATTTATCTACGTAGTGTATACTTCAGACTCAGATGTGTGAGTGTGATTTATCTGCATAGTGTATACTTCAGACTCAGATGTGTGAGTGTGATTTATCTACATAGTGTATACTTCGGACTAAGATTTGAGAGTGTGATTTATCTGCATAGTGTATACTTCAGACTCAGATGTGTGAGTGTGATTTATCTACATAGTGTATACCTCGGACTAAGATTTGAGAGTGTGATTGATCTACATAGTGTAAACTTCGGACTAAGATTTGAGAGTGTGATTTATCTACATAGTGTATACTTCGGACTCAGATGTGTGAGTGTGATTGATCTACATAGTGTATACTTCGGACTAAGATTTGAGAGTGTGATTGATCTACATAGTGTATACTTCGGACTCAGATGTGTGAGTGTGATTGATCTACATAGTGTATACTTCGGACTCAGATTTGAGAGTGTGATCTATCTGCATAGTGTATACTTCAGACTCAGATTTGAGAGTGTGATTTATCTGCATAGTGTATACTTCAGACTCAGATGTGTGAGTGTGATTTATCTATATAGTAGCAGCAGGCAGGGTGAACCCTACAAATTGGTTTCGAGCAAGTTTTTCATAAAATAAAGGTTCCTACAGGGGCTGAAAAAATAAGGTCAATAACGCTAAACCGAACCTCCTAACTTTATTATTACCATATAGTTTGAAAAACGGATAATAAATCATTTTAGGTTAGCTCATTTTTGTTATTTTATTTTTGACTTTTTGTTTTTTATTTTATAGCGCGTTTATTTTACTCGCGGGTCACTCAATTTTTGTCGTTCACCCTGCCTGCTGCTGTAATTAACCAAAGATTTTATCTAGACCTATACGATATCTGGATCTTGGATCATGTAAATTTATTGTAATAAATCCAAACGGAACAGCTTGTGCTTGAGCAAAAAAGTTTTTGAACTTCATCATATCCATATCCCCTGAACACCAAGTATAATAAATATTCTGTAAAGTATAATTATCTACTCCATTAAACAATACTAAAATATTGCAGTTGTCTCTGATCACTTTAGGTATTTGTGTATAACGCTGAGTGACGTATATAACATCTGTATTCTAGTGTCTACCTCTGGAAAATATTCTAGCTGGATTTGATTTTCTGTCCAGCATAACGTCATCGTACACCACTAAATTATTAATAAATCCATCTAGGTCATCTAATGATGGGGCCTCATCAATATCGGTAATAAAGTCAACCACATCATTACCATTTTCATTCAGCAATTTTGCATTTTCATTAAAATCTTTAAGTACTTCGTAACAGTGTTGATCATCTACAGATGGTGCTACTAAATACAGTTTACTCCATTTCAACCATCGCATTATTAAATTTAGTAATAGTTGTGTTTTACCTGATCCAGATGGACCTATTATAATCATCCTTATCGAATTTGGTAATGCTGGATGATGCTTCACTGGTTCCTGTTTTCGTGTCGCCGAAAAATCAATTATATCCATATTATTAATATCATGGATTTATATTGTGTTCGATGTAGAGCATCTACACCCACTGCTGAATTAACTACAATAACAACGAAAAATAAACGACGTGCTCTGACAGGCAAATGCGTTAAATGTGGCACGAAGAAATACAAATTTGTCAAAACAAAGACAGGTGGAGATATTGCCTCTTCATTATTGAAATTACCAGGAACTCTATGGGCTAAATACCCCGGTGAGAAACATCTTCCTGGATATAATTATTGTGGTCCTGGAACTCGACTTGATATCCGACTTGATGATCAAGATCAACCAAGATCGGGAGAGTATCCAATAAATAAGACTGATCAAGCGTGTCATGTTCATGACGTTGCGTATAAAAATAAAGATTTACAACAAAGGCATCTCGCAGATGTAAAATTGATTCATGCGTTAAATTCTATACCAAATAAATCTGTCAGAGAAAACTTGCTAGATTTCTAGTAAAATCTGCCATGAAAAGTAAAATAATGTTAGGGGCTGGTAATTAATTATATAACTATTATAATGGAATCCATTTATTATAGCCCAAGAGGATATTGGAGAGGTAGATCAGCTATTAGTAAACTTGCTGAAGCAGCAAAAGTTTCACGTTCTGTTGCTGCAGCGTGGTTAGCACGACAGGCAATATGGCAAATTTATCTACCACCACCTAAAAAAATTCAGTATGCACATTTTGATGTCAGCGTCCCTAATGAGGTTCATCAAGCAGATATTTTATTTTTACCACACGATACCATTCAAATTAGTAGACGTCAATCACGCACGAACAAATACGCATTAACTGTCGTTGATGTTGCAAGTAGATATAAAGAAGCGGAACCATTATCAACAAAGACAGCATCTGAAGTTGCATCTGCGTTTGAACGAATTTATCAGCGAGGACCTTTGCGATGGCCACAGTTATTACAGGTTGATCCTGGCAAAGAATTTCTTGGTGCGGTATTATCGTTGATGAAGAAACATAATGTTAAAATCAGACGAGGACATACTGAAATTCATCGTGATCAGGCAATCGTTGAACAATTTAATCGAACACTTGCTGAGCGGTTATTTGGATACCAATATGCAAAGGAAATATCTACTGACTTTAAGTCCGGTGAGAGATCTCGTGAATGGGTTGCAAGGTTACCAAGTGTGATAGCTGCGTTAAATAACGAAATTACTCGTTCAACTTCCATGAAACCTTCTAATGCGATTACCAAAAAATATATACCCCGTAGCAATGACAGACAACAACCTCAACCAGTATTAGGTAATGTAACTGTAAGATATTTATATGAACCTGGCGAACTTGAAGGTGGTAAAAAAAGAGCAACTGATCCTATCTGGAGTGTGACTACACATACAATTTCTAGTGTGGTTAGATCCACTGGTAGACCTCCAATCTACAGACTAGATTCTACAGCCCCTCAACGTGTATTTGTACGTGAACAATTACAAGTAATTCCTAAAGACACACAATTACCACCACATACAATTACATAACCAGAACCTCTACGTCGATTGCATTCAAGACAGGTCAGCATCACATTATTACGTGGATGACCAAGATCACTATTAATTCTGTCTACGGTAAATTGTCTTGGATTATTATTCGAATATTGCCATAAGATTACTGCGTTACAGCTTGCACAATGATTATTCTGTTGTTGTTTTAGTGTTATAATAAATTCAGTATCAATATCAAAGTCACGATTATTTTTTTTTTGTCACACTGCTTATAACCAGATAGTTTTTTCTTATTACGTCATTGCTAACAGTTTGATTATTATTTTCTGTAAAATTCATAATAACCCTATGTAGTTGAGATATTCTTCTAACTCGAGAAACTGCGAGATAGACTAAATTTGACCATTCGATCCGATCATCTATAATCCAGATATTTGTATCAGAAATAGTTAATCCTTGTGACGAGTGAATAGTTATAGCGTATCCTAACGTCCACGGTGATTTATTCATACTCAGCGCATTCTCAACATTATTAATATCGACTAAAATAATATCATTCAAGACGAGATTCTGTATTCCACCACCAGGAATTTCAACATCAATATTCTGTCGTCGAGTATCTGAGGGGCGATAACATAATGGTACAGGTAGATCTGAAAACTTTTCTTTATGTAACAAAAATAATTTATCCTGTAGTTCATCACGAACTATCTTTCTACTTGCAACTATTAAATCAGCGGGATTCCATAAACTCAGATATCTATACAATAAATTTTATTAAAATAAAATATTTTTGATCATCAAGTTGATTAATAATTGCTTTTCCTCGTTTGTCATGCATCATATTAGTAACATTTCCGACTCTGAATGTTGACCATACATGAGCAGCACCACTATTACGAAATTCATTCTTGGCTTCACGGACACGTTCGGTTATATCCTCATCCGTTAATGCCAGATCTTGCATCAAAGTACTAAATTTATATTCTGATAGTCTGTCAAGATCGAATCTAGCTCATTTAGGTTCAATTGCCGATAATTCGTTCATATAATTAAGACAAATATTTAAATTAAAATTTTAGTATATATAATGCTTGAAACAAAGAACAAATGTGCTTGGCTCAAAATTGGATATACTTCTCCTTGTAATAAATCGTGCGTGAACAAATACTGCGGAAATCATGCGCAAAGTATCAAAAATGGAAGTACAGGACCAATAACATGTGTGCAATGTGGTGTTGGAGTCAGAGGAAAAACTCAATTGTGTTTAAAATGTGGCGGAAAAAAATACAGGGAGTTAAAACGATATTATGACCAAAAAAAATAATACATCGTCAGGTAAATCTCCTATAAAAACCGTAGAAGATTATCTGACCAGATTCTCTAAAAACGATTTAGACAAATAATATTATTATATAAAATGACTCAGACAAATAATGATTTAAACAAATGTAATTTATATATAATGAATCAAACAAATCAGACCCATGATGATGATATCTACAAAAACTTTATAAGAAAATTAAAAGAAGAAGCATTTTGTAATAAACACGAATTTGTGGCGCATCCCGTAATAAAAAATTATGAGGCTTCTCGAGATGGTGTGATCAGAAACTGTAAATCAAAAAACCCAGCGGTAGTCTTGATAAATTTGGTTATTTTAGATTCAATACCAGTGGAAATAAAAATTATTTATCAAGTAGATTCATATTCGAATGTTATTTTAGAGTCATTAAAAATGGACTCGTAGTTGATCATATTGACAGAGATCCCAAAAATAATCGGTTATCTAACCTGCAAGCTATTACACAAAGTCAGAATACTGCACGTGGAAATACTGGAAAATGTAAAAAGTTTGCAAGAAGAGCTATTAAATCCATAAATACAGAAACAGGTCAAGAAATAACTTTTCCCTCAATTAATGCAGCTGCAAAACATTTTAGCATACATCCACAATCAGTACAATTTGTCGCAAATAAAACATACAAATCTACATATTCAATAAAATATGATCAGTCGATAATATTTGAATATATCTAACTCTGTACTCTTAATAAATAAATATTTTTTTTTATATTGTATATAGTTCGACTCTATATTTTGCCATGGGTACCTTCACCGTCGCTCTCAGTGTCACTCTCATTTTTGACAGAATCAAATAACATAATTTTTCTTAATTGCATTACACGATTGTCCACAATCTTTTTTTTCTCGTATTCACGAGATAATTCGGATCTAATATTTTCGATCGAACGTGCAAGAGGCGCAAATAGCTTTACCTGTTTTTCATTTACCATTGCCAAGGATTCTAACATAGACTGATAGATTAATTTTACGAATTTATAATTGGATGGTAATGTGTATTTATTTTCAAATTTTCGTTGTTTTAATATTTCATAATCGCATAATATTTTCTCAGGATCGAGATTATCAGAGAGATTTATTCCGTCATGTTTAAATTTTTTAATAGCGTAAATAATAGCATTAATATTTTCTTGGTTCATTATATAATAAATATTTCTTTAAAATAAAAAATATTTACAAAACATATAATCACAACACAACCCAATATGAACTCCTAGCTTGCCATATGACATGCTAGCAAGTTCAGGGGCATTTGAATTAATCCCCTTGTGACCCCCTCGGTTGCCATATGACATCCTAGCAGGATCAGAGGAAATTCGAAAGACGAAATAGACAGCACAGTTTAACCCCATGTGATCCCCTAGGTTGCCATATGACATCCTAGCAGGATCAGAGGTTACATATAAACTTATCCTAGGACAGATACACTTTATCCCCATGTGAACTCCTAAGTTGTCAAACAACATCCTAGAAAGCTCAGAGGATATTCGAAATTAGACGAAACACATTTATACAGACTCAACCCCATGTGACCCCCTAGGTTGCCATATGACATCCTAGCAGGATCAGAGGTTACATATAAACTTATCCTAATGACATATGATTGTATGAACATGGAATGTATACAAATGGTGATGATTTTGATTTTTGCAGACGGCACAAACATAAACTTATCTCTAAGAACTTAATTCTAAGGACAGCACAAACCCCATGTGATCCCCTAAGTTGTCAAACAACATCCTAGCAGGATCAGAGGTTACATATAAACTTATCCTAATGACATATGATTGTATGAACATGAGTATATACAAATGGTCATGATTTTGATTTTTGTAGACGGCACAAACATAAACTTAACAATAAACTTAACTATAGACGGAATACAAGGGGGGGATTTATCTACGTCCAACAGATTTTATACAACTCTCCCCCTATATAAAACTCCGGGGAGTGCAAAATTACATCCACCACGTGGTTACATGGTGGGAAAGTTGTATTATTTTTCTGTTGGGTTTCGTACCCCCCAATTAATAGCATCAGTCGCCAAATGCAAGATAAAATATCTTTAGTATTTTTGGAGACTCGAACACACGAGAGTCTGCACAACTTCGATCTACATCCAATCGCCTTACCACTTCGGCCACTGCTCTCTTATCAATAATACAGTTAAATTTAAGTATATAAAAAATATTTGTGCTGTCTCACAGAACTTTTATTACTAATAGAATGTAGAACTGTAGCGTGAATTTACTTCAATTTTTCAAAATTCATAAAATAATCGCACGTATGAGTTATCGTTCGTTAAGGTCAAAATACATGTGTTAGAGCTAAAAATAACTCTACGCACTCGTATAAACCGACGTGAATTTAAAGTCATCAGAGACAAAAGGTGTATAAATATCCTTTTCTATTACAAATTACTGATTCACTAACAGCTAATTGCTTACAGAAAACAAATAAATCACTAAATAATTAACGAACAACAAGATGTATTGGTTATCTGTAAATCGAACGTAGTAGTAAGGGAAATAATCGTTTAATTTACTCCGCGGAGAGAGATAGCAGAGTTATCTCGCTTTATTATACATACAATTGCTTTAATCATAGGAATTGATTATTATTCAGATTTTTATTACTTTTGATTAGTAAACTACCCATCAGATAAAGAAATTTCTAACTATATCATGAATTAGAGTACCTATTTACCCATCAGATAAAGAAATTTCTAAATATTTCATGAATTAGAGTACCTATTTACCCATCAGATAAAGAAATTTCTAACTATTTCATATATTTACTCATCAGATTATTAAAAATCAGATTATTTTTTTCCTCTGATTATTTACTCAGACGTTTTACGAGCGTATATACAAATTAATATTAAGTGGTTCTTGTCTTAGTTCCAAAATGTAACCTGTCTGGTCAGTAAGTTTGAAATTTATTCTTGACAATAATGGATTATGTACACGTAGATAAATTGGATTAATTGGCTCAGATATAATTAACCACCCGGGCGGTACTTGAGGACTAAATGCATATAATATATACCCCTGTTGGGCCTGGTTAGACTTTGAAAGATCTACTTGATAGCTGTCATCAATTACGTCGCATACTAGATTGACCGCGATCGTAGATGTTATATTAACAATACCAGGTGAGATATGGCGACCTCCACCATGTGGATCATTATTATATTTAAGAATAGTTGGTGTAGGTATTAATTTTTTTCCATGAATCACATATTCTTTTAAAGTGTTCATCAATAAGATCATTAACTGACTTCTTTAGCTCTTCAGAGTTAAATCCCGGAATTACAAATGTTGGTAGCTGTTCTTCTGTGATTCCATAATATTTAAGAAATACTGTTTTAAATAAACGTTTATAACTTACACGCTGAATAGGATCATCTTCATTAACTATGTAAGTATTAAGAAATCTATCTGCCGGTACGTTTAATGTTTTTTTCTCTGTCAACGATAGCCTTATTTACATATTCTAAGTCTGATGCAACTTGAT
>JAECUM010009187.1:0-40543 GCA_016617855.1 Megalonaias nervosa
AATATTTATTTTATCAGTCATAGTAATGTCATTAATTTTCTTTGGCATATAATAATAATAATAATAATAATAATAATAATAATAATAATAATAATAATTATTATTATTATTAAATTAAGATAAAAAACACTGATATCCGTTATTATTATTATTATTATTATTATTATTATTATCATTATTATTATTATTATTATGAATATTTATTGTTTTTTTTTTGTTAATTGTTTTCTGCAGGATAATAATATAGATAAACTTTTTAATCGCTGAGATTGCATAAGCAATTACTAAGGAAATTTCCTTCAAGTATTAAAACTCAGCGATTAAAAAGTTTATCTATATTATTATCCTGCAGAAAATAATTAACAAAAAAAAACAATAAATAATTATTCTTCTGATAAATTATTGATTGATATTAAATAATCTGATTGTAGATTTTCAACAGTACGTTGATAGTTATTTCATCAACGGGTTTTTATAATTAATAATAATAATAATAATAATAATAATAATAATAATAATAATAACGGATATCAGTGTTTTTTATCTTAATTTAATAATAATAATTATTATTATTATTATTATTATTATTATTATTATTATTATTATTATTATTATTATTATTTATTATTATGCCAAAGAAAATTAACGACATTACTATGACTGATAAAATAAATATTATTATGATGAGAGATGCCGTTAAAGCTGATGAGATCGCTCGCAGATACAGCATTAGTTTAACACGTGTCTATAATATATGGCGAGAAGCAAATTTGATTAACGAAGAAGAAGCCGAATTCGATATCGCGAAGTATAAAAAAAAATTATCTAAAAAACAACGTGATGAATTTGAAATTGAAGAAAAGAAAGAAAAAATCTATAAAATACTCGCGAATGAAGAAGAATCTGCTGAAGAAGAAAGAAAAAGAAGAAAAAGACTTATCAAAGAAAAAGATAAGAGAAGAACTGAAAGATATTTAAGGAGAGTTGATAAGGAAATAATGAAAGGAATAGCGGCTGAAGATAGACAGGAACGCAGGCAAGAAGCTGAACAACGAAGAAAGCAGCAAGCTGAGCAAAAACTTAAACAGGAAGCTGAACAAAAACTTAAACAGGAATATTTACAGAAACACAAACTGGAACTTGAAAAGCGTCGCAGACAGGAAGCTGAGCAGACATCGTTCTATTAGCTAATTTTTTTCGCAAACGATCACGCACTTTATTTCTACGAATCATCATCGTTACGTCGTTCATAGATTTTTTTTGAGAAATCGCTATATACATATTCATTGGTATTAGCAAATCTGATACCATTATTCGAGACTATCGATCCTTTATTATCGTTTATTATTTTCATCACGGTATCGTATTGTTCGGTACCTGGGAATAATAAAATCTTTTCTTTCATGATTATATAATAACAAGAATTATTTATGCTTTAATTGTATGATATAAAGTGACAGAAACACCATTATTGTGGAGATTCAACAGTCCATGATTGTTGATAACACGATGGCGATTCACAACTTTCATTTATATTATTATAGAGAATGTGGTGAATCGCCAGCCTCGATTTCAATAACATGATGGCGAAACACAACATTCATTTATATTATTATAGAGAATGTGGTGAATCGCCACGGTTATTTATCTTTGACGACGTCTCTTATTCTTCCGATGGTGCGCTGGTCTATTCAGATTATTATAATTTTTTTTGATTCTTCCAGATTTTATCAATAATATAACCATCAACCTCATTCTTAGCCAGAATTTCTTTATCGTTAAGAGGACGACCGAGATATTCAACTATAGCAGATTCTGGCATGCGTAGTAGATTAAATCTCCACACGAATTCGATTGAAAATAATTTCGCTACCTGATTAAATAACCATGGCGATATATTAGGCTCGATACCAATAATCGGGATTATCTCATTATCGATCACTCTGAAAGTTATTTCACTGTCTCGTGGTTGTACATAATACTCGTTACCTTGTTCATCAAGAATCATTTTATCGCGAAAATAATTCGTATCGGTACCTAGGATAAACATAACACGTGCATCATTATTAATAGAATTATTATTATCTGAGAGAATCTTTCCTATTTTATAGATATCGTCGATGTAATTATCTATCGTGTAGTCGGTTGATTTTCTTGCTTGAATCTCTTTATCGTTAAGAGGGCGTCCTAGATAATTAATCGCATCAGATTCTGACATGAGTATTATATGAAATCTCCTCAGCAGTTCGCATCGAAACCAGTCTATGATATTATTAACCAACCACGATGATATATTAGACTCGCTACCAACAAACGGGACTATCTCATTATCGATCATCCTGAAAGTCAGTTCTATGTTTCTGGAAACTTTATATTTTGGTGGCATATAGTACTCGTTGCCGTGTTCATCAACAATCATTTTATCGTAAAAATATTCGCTGTTGTCGCGCAGAATATTATAAACGAGTACATCATCAACCATATCGGTCATTATAATAATATTATAATTCTAGTTGAATGATATTCTTTCGTTAGTTAATTTTCTTCGCAAATGATCATATATTTTATTTCTATGAGATATCCTCGTTAAATCACTTATTGATTTTTTCGAGAAACCACTATATACACGTTCGAGACTATTGATCCTTTATTATAGTTTATTATATTCATCGCAGTATTGTATTGCTCAGTGTCTAGAAATAATAAGAATTATTTTATGTTTTAATTATTAATATTTATTAAGTCAATATGAGAATCATGTTATTTTTGATAATTGGCGAAACACCACATTCATTAATATTATTATAGAGAATGTGGTGAATCGCCACTATGTCGATTTTGATAAACCATCCAATAATATAATCTTGCCTTTCATGATTATTATTATAAATTTAATGATAGAATTACTAATCGAAGTCAATAGAAATAAAATTTTTCGTTAACATAATGGCGAAACACCACATCCATTAATATTATTATAGAGAATGTGGTGAATCGCCACTTCATGATTTTGATATTCTAAGATCATCACTAGAAGCATTGCTTCTAGAGACTTCATTTGTTAATCATTAAACCACCCGTTAACGCTCCATACATGAAACTTCAACGTGGTAGTTCTTGGATCCACCGCGATGATATCATTACCGCCGGGATATTCTTGTCGCGTATCGATGAAATCTTTCCAACGAGGATCATCAACGAAGTCTGATTTAGGCCACGTGGGATAAGTAAGTACATAAACTGATCTTGCTGCGTGTTCTTTATTGTCTGATGTTAATGATGCTCCAAAGCCTTTATATATCGTTTTGATTTTTTCAACGATGTTTCTGGTAGTTAATTTATTAGACCAGATTCTCGTTTCAGGAAAGATACTCGACCAGTTACTAATCAGATTATTATATTCACAGATATCAGGATCGTCGATCATGTTCTTGATACGCGTTCTAAGATCTTGTCCTGATACAGATATTGATGTTACTATTATATCGTCGGATACGATATTGTGTAAATTTAACGCGGTTAGAAACTTCCTTATTATCGTTAGTTTTTCTTTAGGACTAATTTTATCCGATCGAAATACTTCTCTCGCGGTTGCGTTGCCGTTATTAAATTTATCAACTATGATTCGCTGAGCTCGTCTCATCTGTATTGAGTTTTTATACAAGTGTTCTATCTGCGAGGCTGGCAATAAACTAACATCACATTGACACATATAACTAAGGAACGATTTCTTTGCTTGATATGGTTCTAGATTTGTATTAAGATCGTATTTGTAATATCTAAGACAGTCTCTATAGATATTTTCATTAATGATATCATCAAGAGGCTCTGTCTCTAGAAACATCGTTTCTGAATTCATTTCTGATTGTTTTATTCGCTCACCTATCGATGTCTTTAGAAATTCATCGACATTAGGATCGTTATCATAATCGATTTTATTATCGTTAGAATTATTATTGTTTTTTCTCAACCACGTCTCGTAATCATCTACGTGCGATTCTATTATTTCATAGCCTGTATTTTTCATCGCATCAATCAATCGCGGCGTGAAGTACATAATTGAATTATCCTCGTCAATGATGTCACTGATATAAGCGAATCCGAATCCAGTCTGTAGATCTTCGGCGTTTGGAATTCTATATAATTTTGTATCGTTGTCGATTAGTCTTTCTCGATCCACAATAATCTTCTCGATGGATTCGCGATATATCGGTAGTTTACGAGATCGTTGTTTTCTCGTTGACGAATAATGAATCTCATTAACGCAGCGGAATCTGTGGATAGCCTGCTTGGTCGCCTCAACAGATCCTAATTCTTCTGAGAACACGAACATGATTTTGAATCGTTCATCAACGATACTAACTCCAGCTTCGAGAGTATGGTTGCTGATAACAACATCGATGTCATCGAACGCGTGATTGATATCGCTGAAATCAGACTTCTTTTGATCAGGGTTTGTATCAGCGTGATAATATCTCACACGATATCCTAGATGTTGAATGAGCTTAGCTAAACCCTCAACAGAGTAATCGGTCCTTTGTTTGTTATGCGTGAATACTGCGATTTTAGAATTAGAATCATTAGTGATTCTTTTTAATCGTTCTAGAAGCGAGGTTAGATTATTCTCATGGGAAAGTTCGATGTGGAACTTCTTATCGTGATCGGGTTTGTAATCGTTAATGATAAATTTCATAGACGATCGTCTCAGTTTATCGCGGAATAATATTAGATCGTCATCGTTAGCATCCGCGTCTAGAATGATTAATCGTTTACATATCGTTGTTAGTATCATAAATTTGTTCGATCGTTCTTTGCTGTGTTTGGCCGAATGAAATTGTTGTCTGCGGATGCCATGCCATTCGTCTACGATAATCACGTCTGGGACTCCACGGATCCTATGTAAAGATTCCCATTGCACAACAACCCGACGTCTATCTCCAGGATTGAATGTAATACAACCATCAATATCCATATAACTCTCGATGGAATAATCGGATTTGATTTTCTCGGTAAATGTTTTTCTGTACGATAATGCTAGCACGGATTGATCGTCTCTTAACGATTTCCAAGCCGCTTCGGATTTCCCCATTCCACACGCAGAACCGTCGATATAATCTTCGTCGTGAATAATTCTACAACCTGGTCCTGATTCATGTGTCGGTAACGCCGTGTATGTGTAATCGGCGTTTCTGGTAAATAGATATCCGGGGTAACGAAATCTACGTCTCGCGTTGATCAGATATTTTATATACCTTTTATCTTTCTTGATATCCGGTGATTCTGACGCATCTTTATTATTTTGTGTGATTGGCAGTTGTAATTGTTTTCCAGATGATCTAGGGCAGCAGATAGAATAATAATCATCGTTGATATACACGAGACAATTATCGCATTTATCTTCGATGTAATCATGTATTTCATCATACCCGTGCCTGCGTTCACAGATATTACACATGTGACCTGGTTCTCTCGATATAGTAAATCTATTTCCGGTAGCGCTAATAACGTCGATGAGCTGATCGGGTTTGCCAGTAAGTAATGTAGATATCTTAGCGATGTCTGCGGGAGGAATTTCATCGCAGACATCATTAGATATTGTATTCTTGCGATTAGGTTTCCTTGGAACTTCGGCGACAATAATATTCTCAACACGATCAGGTTGAATACAAATCGGACAGACTAGCAACGTAGAAGCGAGGAAATTCTCATGATTGTGTGAAATTAATTTTTTGCATAATGTTTGTTTGCCCGGTTTGTAAGATCGCGTATTATTTAACTTAATGCTATGAAGACCAGCTTGTCGATCTACTTTCCAGATGAGATACTTATCATCGTATGCACGATTAGTTAAATCTCGTTGTTGATCAAATGTCACTAGCGCTGATTTACAAAGAACGTGATAACCGCTGTTAGTTTCGAACAAGAATATCTGCTCGCGATCGCAATTACATAATTCGGAGAAATAATCGATAATGTCGCTAGTATCGATTAGTTCGTCGTTTGGATTTTTTTCATATACATATTTAGTGTCCAGGTCGAACACCGGATATCTAAGTCTGAATTTAGGAATTATTTCTGTTACCGAGGATTCGTTGATAAAATTATTAGCGAATCCGTTAAATTCATCATCGTCCAAGAACACGTAGAATTTATTAAAATGTTGAATGATTATTCCCCGCTTGTAAATATTAGAAGCATCAATTCTAAGACTTTCTATAACATCATGTTTTGTGGTATAAACGAATGATATGGTATGTTCTGTCATAGCTATGATTATAATATATACAGAATATACTTCTAATTAAAAAATAATTATTTTTATTATATAATAATGCCATTTCAGACAGGACCTAATAATTGTCGTTGGGTAGTTCAAGGATCGACTAAGACATGTGGAAAATCGTGCATGGGAGAATACTGCGGCCATCATAGCCACATGATCAGAACGGGATCAAGAGGAAATAGACCGTGTCTGCGATGCGGTAATGGAGTGCGGGGAGAGATACAGATTTGTACAACGTGTGGTGGTAACAGGTACAGAGTAATGTTACTTTATTATAATAAAAGGAAACCGAAATATATACCTCATAAAGGCGCTCCACCAACAGCAGAGGAATATGTAAATAAATATCTGTTAAGAGACAACGTCTCAAGAAGCTTTGCTTCTAACGAAATTTCTGACTCTGTCTCTATCGTTGATTCTAAGGATAACCCTATGGTATATTCTTAACACGATGGCGAAACACAACATTCATTTATATTATTATAGAGAATGTGGTGAATCGCCAGCCTCGATTTCGATAACACGATGGCGAAACACAACATTCATTTATATTATTATAGAAAATGTGGTGAATCGCCAGCCTCGATTTCGATATGCAGATTCATCCATATCATTATATATTATTATAGAAAATGGACGAATCTGTAATCATGATGTAATGTTAATTTTGATAATCTGATGAATCATCATGATGGTATTTTATTGTACATTTTTTTTTCAGTCTCTCGATGTAATTCTCCGGAGTGCATCTTAATTTTTTACAGATCTCTTTTATTCGTCTTGCTTCCTCGATCATTCTGAATTCTTCTTTTTCTTGTATTATTTGTTGTTCTCGTTGATTTATTATTTTTTGATCTTCTTCGAGATTGATCACCGCAGGAAGTACTTTAAAGTAATTATGTAAATATTCACGCGCGGTTGGAGGAATGTCTCTGATAAAACCTCGCCGTGGAATTCTGTGCTGGTAATAATACATTAACGCGCTATATTTGTTACCGCCACATTTAGCGCATATAACAGCACGAGATGCTAATCCGCATTTGAGACATATTTGCAAACCAGGAGATTTTTTTAATGATCGATTATGCTGAGCGCAGTATTCTCCGCGACATGGTCTATTACAAAGTGAAGAAGTCTTTAACAACCAGACACAATTATTCATTATAATATTCTATGTTTTATTGTTTAATTGTAGAAAAACTCCTTGTATATTATTTATGTATCGACGAGTCAACGATAAATGACATAAGCAGCAGGAAAGGTGAACAGACCTTTTGGACAATGAACATGTTTGCTCGAATTGAAAGATAGTAACTATCTTACAATTTGGCCAGGGACAATATTTTGTAAGCAAAAAAATATGTTTCGTTTTAAGCAAACATGTGTGAATTCCAATTGTAGGGTTCACCTTTCCTGCTGCTCTCCCAGGTGTTCGGTAAAACAGGAGACTAAATGTTGTTCTTGTTCTGGCCATCTGGACACGACTATGTTCTCTTCGTCTTTCTCTTTTTCTGTGGGTTCCTCGAAATCCTCACATTTCATTTCCAAAGATTCTCTACCATTCAAAGTTCTTCCCTAGTTTCTAATAGTCTAGAATGACATCTCTCAGACTGTTGATTCTAACGCTTTGTCGAATTCGGCATAGAGGATGACGTTCACCGTTTCATCAGGCTCTCGCTTTGCAAACTGAAGTTCCAGACGAATCTGTCCGGATTTTATAGGATGGAAATGTCCCTCGTCCCTGCCTTGGTCAGGAGTGAAATCAAAAGTCCCTAGTTGTCCTGTGGCTTAATATAGGGACAAGTACGACCTCAAGTAATTCTTCTTGTTGGGAGAAAAGTCAGTTTCGAATGGTCTGGTACACAAGGTCTTGCCATCTCAACTGACTTCGATTTTGGATACATTGTAGTGGTGAAACTTGAAAGGAGTTTGATTGTCGGCTCCGTTGAAGGCTTCATTGCTAATGATACGAATGATTAAACGTTTGGGTAACTATCCTTGGATCGAAGTTCAGCGGCAATGGTGAAAGTTTTCACTTGCACACGTCGTATCGGGTATTTGGCGGTCGTTCTGCTCAGAGTGTGACTTATGTCGTTTCCCACTTTAGGTAACACTTCCACGCGGCGTTCGCAAAATTGGGCTTCTTGGATGATGGTTTTGTAATCGGCAGCATCAGCCATCAAATGAAAAACGTTACTGCTTCGATTCAGTCTTAGGCGAACATCCACTCCGTTTAGCAAATACTTCTCTTGTAATCATATGTCCAAATGCAAGCGATCCATCAGTTCTAAACTACGTCCTTGCAGGATTTTGTTTCGGCGGTCGTTGAATCCCACATTGTCGTTTGGTTCTTTCTCCGTAATCAAATCGGTGTCTTTGAATTTGTCAGGTTTCCATAACACGCAAGCATACAGATATGTGTTCTTGGCTTCTTTTCCGTACGTGAAAAGATTTTCCAGGTACGCTCGGTAAGGGTAAGTATCCGTGCTGCTGCTGACGAATTTGTTATTCAAATACAAATAGACTCCCCATAACAAGGAATGCAAGAAAATGTTGACGGGAGCTACTTGCTCGCTGACATCTATACGATCTCCAGCTGATCGAAAACTTTGACTTTCAGGTTCAAAGTAACTGATATTCAGACCGATGTAATCTTCGGGCTGTTCTTTGATTTCAAATTCGATGGGAGCTTAGGCTGTCAAAGAGGAGGTGGGATGAAATTCTACCCATTGGGAGTCTTGCATCGTCATCATGTTGGGCGGCATGCAAATAGATCCAGTTCTGACTTGGAACATGCGCAAGACTCTCGGTGCATCATTTTTTTCTCTCTCGCTCTGTTGTTTAACAATCAAAAACGTCTAATTCTCGGACGGTTGTTCATTTCTTGGTCTTTCTAGCTCTGTGGGTGTGAAGTCCTCTGCAGGGGTATCTTCGTCGTCTTCTCTTTCTGTCTTGTCCTTGCTGTCGCGTCAGGGAAGCAGGAATGTCTGACTGGGCAGCGTCCAGGGCATTTATAGGAGTTTCTCGTCGGCCCAAAATGTCTTTGCCAGTTTGAAGGAAGACATTTCTGCCTGCTCTGAAGAAAGCTTCTGGATACATGACTTACAAGTCGTTAGAGAATCGTTTTCGAAAATGGAGTTTCATCGTGACTTTCCCTTTAGAGAATGTAATATTTTGTCCCAGATCTCCGTTTATAGCAATGTTGACAGTGTTGATATTACTGACGGGTAATAGTAAGGATGTACAAATTCGCGACGAACGTGATAGGTGTTTCCACCTTCCTTGTCATTGGTCGTGGAAAAATCCACTTTGAAAGGAATTACTCTCAGAAACGGCACGGATCTGTGTCCCACCACGTTGTACTCCACCACATCAGAGTACACAAAAATCAAATTCACTTCTTGGTTCAGTTCTACAGAGAATCTAAAACACTTGTAAAAGCTCATATTTCTGTTGATCATCGGTATTTCTAAATTCGGTGTTGTCAAGTTTGGGTCTCTACCCAAACTTTCAAACAAACTACAATTAAACGTGATGACCAACGTTTTGGAATCCTTAAATTTCATCAGAAGGCGACGAGTCACTTTATGGTACTCGATGGTGACACATCGTTTAGCTTTATCTAGGGCTTTGCCAAACATTTCCTCAAACCTGGAAGCAATAGTGTCCGACAGATGTTGAAAATTTTCACAGTATACTTGTTCGCTGAAGTTTTGATACCATATATCAGGTTTTCAATCAAGTATTGGTGCATTTGTTCGTTCAGAATTTAGACCTCGAAAGTGTTTTGATTTTGACTTTGAGTGATGTTTAGGATTTGTGTAGGGTGAATGATTTCGACCAAAGCTACTTCCCAATAGGCTTCGTGATCCAACCGGATGGCCTGAGGTAATTTCACTGTGAAGCAGCATAAAGTATTGTGGGGAAACACACCCATGAAACTGTCACTAGGTAACGTTAAGTAAAATTGGTTGTTCATAATTCCAGAGCTCTGCTGTCCGAGGGGTCACTGGAGGTCAGAGGAGTGTCTAAAAGAGGATTGTTATTGTTGTTGTTTTGATTGTGACTGTTGGGAGGGTGATTTGTGTTTTAGGCACACGTGTTCCACACCACACTAACAAGGGTTGTTTTCGTGGATCTTGCAGAGAAGAACTCGGTGAAGGAATGGTTACTGCTGTGGTGGTTGAGGCTGTGTTGAAGGGCATGATGGTTGCTTTTTTATAGTCGATGACTTGCGAAGCATCGATCAAGAGTCAAAACTCGACGGATATCCTTTGCAATTACTTTGACTTCTTTCACACGTCGTTTTCTCACGTTTAGGTTCTTTGATCGAGAATGCTTTCGATGTCGTACACTTTGTCTTCTTTTTTGGTCACGCGATGTAATTCGAGCAAGTAAAACGTTCCTTATAAGACTTCCCCGTTCATGTCTTCCAATTTATAGACGGCAGGATGACGACCACGCACTCGTCCAGTGACACGAAACAATTCGGTGGTTCAGTTGGATAAGTAACCTTTGTTGAAAGTGCGTTTGGTTTTGCCAACGCGTACCCAATCTCCCGTCGTCAACACTCCATCTTTCTTGGGGACAGTCACAGTCGGGGACGTACCAAACAGGCGCTCAAAGACGTTCACTTCGTTGTCGGGAGTCACTTCTTGGGGGGAACATCCGATGCTCTGATGGTAAGATTGATTGTACGCTTTGACCAGGTGTAATTTACTTTTCGGAATTGGTGAAAAAATGAATGTCTCGTGTCTTTAATTCTTTTTGGAAAGCTTGGCTCAGAAATTCGGTGCCTTTGTCAGTTTGCCATCGAAGAGGGTGACGACCACATTGTTTCAACACCAGTTTTAGGGCTCGTATTAACTCAGTGCTCGATTTGAAAGTCAATGGCACGATCCACGCAAATTTGGAAAAGATATCGATGACACAAAACAAATATTTGTAGTCACGATTGTAGGTGGCCAAATGAGAGACATGGGCTAAATCGGCTTGCCATTGATGATCGATGCCTCCACTCGGGCACGATTGCTAGGAAATTTTCTTCGAATGGGTTTGTGTAAGGTGTACGTGGATTGTTCTTGTAACCATCAATGCACTGGAGGTAAACGGACACTTTTCAGGCGTGTATAGGCAGGACGATACAATTTCTGAACACCTCGGTTACCCGCGGTATGGGATGGATCATAGCAAATGCTGGATAACAAATTCTTCATCAGGACTTTTTTTATATGTCATCCACACTCTTCACGGATTCTATTCTTTTCTTAGTGTGGTATTTTCTTGGATTGTAATGCTTTGCCTGTCCGGCGCACAGTAGGTGTCGAGAAGGATGTCTGAACAAGGGTAATCAGTTCTTGTTTAACTTCTGTCTTCACCTTCCTTTTCTCTTCTGAGGAAGAAACGGTTGCCATCATCTTTTTAATCCAAAAAATTCTGGATGTTGGTGGGTTTTTTTTAACTTGCATACTTTTTCTGGTGGAGTTTGAAACTCTTCTTCTCCTTTTTCTGTCTTGATCATTAGTGGTGGTGGTGGTGGTGGTGGTGGTGATGTACTTTTCGTCAGGGTCTTAAAAATCTTTTAAAGTCGGTGGAGCGATTTCGTTTTAAGCATTCTGGTGTAAGAATTGAAGTCGCTGCAACACTTGACCGTACCGTTGCCATTTGTCCGTTTCTGAGAAATCGCTGCGATCCATTAACGATTGCAATTCGTGTTGTAACTGGGATATCTCGCTCAAATGAGGATTGGGAGGTAAATGCGGGGTCCGTTGTTCTTGCAGACGATGGTATTCCATCCTTCGTTCGTAAGGCACTAAAGTCAGCTTTCGTTTTTCCATCAGATTGAAAAGATCTTTTGACTCCAGAGACCCCTTTCATGTTCTTTATACTTTTTATCTTTGACCTATCCCTTGTGAAGCAGCTGCTCCCACGAGTCCTTAATCAGTGGTGCCAATGTGGCTTTTAGTATGGGCACTAACAACAGGAGCACAAATCCTCCGCGTTGTACCAACATCTTTTTCCTTTGACAGATAGATATTTTCTTTTGGACCATTTTGCGAACAACGTGCCGATGCTTGGCTAAGCATTCTTTCTGATTTTGAGACAAAGGTATCGTTCCTTTCAAGATTATCAGACAACATTAGCAGACGATATTGCTGACGTCTTTAAAAGTGGTTTGAATGAGTTGTTTTCGCATGGGTGAAGGAGTTTTGGACAGGACGCAAAACACGTCCCAATGTTTGGCTAAACGAGGAGGCAGTCCTTTCCTTTTCTTTCCTTTTGGGGGTAGAAGAGGGATGGCTTCTGGGGGGTGACATCTTTGTTTATTCCGGGGCACACACAAAATACACTGACGTCAATGACTTGGCACACGTCCTTTTGTCTTATTTTTAGGGGTTTATTTTTAGAGTAGGTCTAAAGGGTCGTAACCAGTCTTTTTGACGACCACTTTGACTATGCCATCAAATAATCCCCCTCTTTGGTTGCTCCTCTTTTTCTTTGGACGATGGGTTCTCTTCTGGGGTAGACATCGATGTTTTGCTAAGCGTGTTTGTTTTGGATGCAGGGTCAAACGACGAGACTGTCCTTTTCTTTTTCCTTTTCCTTTTTGGACAGGAGAACGACGATGGTGGTTGTGTGCACGTCTTTTAGGGGACATCTTTTGGCCGTTAGGAGCACAAAAATAGTGGAATGCGTCACCACTGATTGTCGGTCCGTCGTATCATTTTCATGGCAGGCATCACGAGACGTGGAGGGCTTCGCAACGGACTAAATCGGGTCCGTTCTTGCTTGGATAAATCCAGTAATCTCTGTAACATTGCCGATCTCTCTTAGACTTTGATTTTGGGTTAGAGCACTTTGTTAGCAGCTTCCGCAGCAACTAAAGAGGAGAAGGAGTATGTCACCGCTGGAGGAGAAGTTCATGGAGACACGAATTTCCATTTTGTCATCAAATTTAGAAAGATACGTGTCAAATTCGGTTTGGCTGGCATCACCAGCAACGGTGAAGTGGAAGAACTTGAGGCTACTGGAGACGCGGTCATGTAAGGTTGGGTCGGGGAGTAGCATTTTTCTTGGGGAAGGCTTTGGGGGCATTGGAATCCCATTTTAAGAGGGAGGGAATGATGATACCTCCTAGAGAACCGCTACCTCCAAGTTTCAAAATGATTTGCTTTTTGGTTTGAGTGTTGATGCGGAGATCTGCCAGTTGCGTCAAGGCTACTTTGTTTCTCACAAAAAAGCATTTGGTTTGATGAGAGATGTGAATGATGCCTTGCAGTAACTGACGTGCTGTCTCCGTAAACCATCATAAGACTTCTTTGAGACTGGCTTCTAAGACACGAGCACGTATTTGTGGATTTTTTTCGCGACTGATGCCGTACAAGGCACGAATCAATTTGACGGAAAGATGAGACTGAAGAGACGTCATGTTGATGTGTGAGACAGACCAAAAGTATTAGAGGTTTTTATGGATTTTTTTAAGTCGACTGGGGCGTGTTCACGACGGGCCCTCCGTCTTGGCACCAGTGGTGAAACAGATTGGTACGAAATCGCAAATAATCGGGGGTAGTGGGTTTTAAATCCACGAGTAAATAGGAGTGTGGGGTTTTAGTGGCATCGTCGTACGCATGATTCAGCCAAGGAGTTCCTAATTATTTGGCTAATACTTGCACTTGCGATTTATCTCTAGGGATTTTAAACAACACCACGTAATGAGCATTGAGACTGATGGTGCGATGGATTTTACTTTGTTAAAACAAATTTTGGGTGATGTAAATGACCCTGGCATTGCGATGATGCCCTTTGCACGTAAAGCACAATTTAATTTCTTCTTCATCTTCTCCTAACATGTCGTCGAATATGACCAGATGAGTTTGACTGGGGTCAGACACGATCCCGTCGTCTTCGCCAGGAATGCCTTCCACAAACACGATGGAATCTCCTTGACTTTCTCACAGGAGGCTGTACGCCGATTGCCACTCTTTGTAACACCACACGATCCGTTGAGGTGGACGATCGATCAAATGATATTTATTTTCTATCAAACGTTTGACAAATTCGGTTTTGCTTGAACCGGTCGGTCCAGCAATTGACATGTTAAAGGGATGACGAAAATACATGGCCCCCAACTGGCAGGATCTAAGTTTTCGTCGATGACTGTGAAAGTAGAGGAAGAGGAAGAAGGCGAAGAGACAGCTGAGGTAGTCTTAGTGCAATGAATGTTTATTTTGAACCTAAGACAGACAAGACAAGAGTTTTTAGACTTTTTTAAGCACACGTTTACTTTAAAACACTTTTGAAATTGAACTCGAAAGGCAAAAATATATAAAAGCCAAAGCTATAACATACGCATCAAACCGATCAAAGTGGAATATAAAAAAGTGACTCTGCAACATTTTTGGTGACGAAGGTTTGATGTCCTAGGGACAGTTTGTAATGTTCTTAGAGTCTCTACAATTGGCACAGTCAGACAGGGGTCCTGGCGGAATGGCCTTTTGGGGATGTCCATTTCGACAACGGTCCTGTCCTCATTGGCATAGTTTTCCTCGGTGTCGGGGTCTTCTTCAGGCACTGTGGCTAACACCGGTTTAAAAGTTACCTTTTTGGCTGAACACTTTGTGTTCACTTTTTCCTTTGAATGCATAACACAAATCGTGGGCACTGTTACCCACTTCTTTCGTCCAAGCCTCGAAACCAAGACTTTTCCAGTCACGGACATCTTTCCAGTGAGAGTGCAACCAACAACCTACACACACATCTTCGTAAGCATCGGGAGTGGCTAAAATTTCACAGACAAACGTTTCTTCAAACAGAGATCGAGGAGTTTGGAAATGAAAGCGCAACGCTTTTAAGAGATTGAGTCTCTCGTGTACATTTGAAAGAAACACCATCAAGTTTTTGGTGGTACCTCACAGTACAGATCGTAAAGTGCCCACAAGGAATCGGCTGGTAAAGGAAATCCCAGAAAGGAAGTCAATTAAACACACACCACACGACGGCCCAAATTCATTGGAAACAGTTCTCTTGAGGAGCTTTAGTAATTCACCTCAGTCTGAATACTGTCACTGATTTACTTCTACAGTAATTGTTGTATCACTAATGATAAAGGTCGCGGCATTCAACCAAGTTTGTATACCTCCTTTTGTCGGAGATAATAAATGTACTTTTTGCACAGAACTGATCGTACTCCGTCGACGTATCTAAATAGTTTAGTCACTAACTCACGCGTCACACGTCGCACAGAAACTTCCTCTTGGACCATGATTTGTTCGTGTAAAAGAGTTTGGTAATCCTCTAACGCTTCTTCTGGAATTCGGTGTAGTATGGCTAGATTGTAAGAAGTAGGATGAGTAGTAACCAAAGTCTTCTGGTCCTCGTCCAGTTGAACAATTCCTGACCATTAGAACGCTTTCAAATGATTCAGTCATCTTATAGCATTCAGGTACTAGTGATTTAAACATTGGTGACCTAACGGATGCAATTGTTCTTTGCGTTGGAGTTTGATTTTGATCAACTCTCGGTAAATGCGTTCTCTCAACTCCACAGGCAAACCACAAATGTTCTCTTGTAAAGTATCCATCAAGAGATTATTGAGGTCGTCCCACTAAAGGTAGGTAGTGACAGTGCGAAGACCATCGAGCATGTTCCAGGTAAGCCAAGTTTTTATGCTCCCACTGGACACAACACAACTGAAGCACTTGACTTTGTCACCTTCACCCAAGTAGTTAAATCCGTTTCTGGCTAATTCTTCGGGGATAGGTCCTCCCAGATATTTAGGCCACTTTCCTTGGGAGGTTTGGAATGACTTTCAAAGTCACAGTATTCGGAAAAACTCACAGGGAACGAATATTCGTCTTATACAGATTCATTTCGATGAGGTAATGGTGAAACACGCAGTAGTTTACTCAGGCATAGATGACATCGGTAGGGTGGTAGTCGCATGGTTTCACGTGGTGGATGACTTTGACCATGAAAACCAGTAAAGAGTCCACGATAACGAGTGGCATCGCTTTTGCATTGTCAGGTTTTACACGCACAACATCACTTTCCATGGTAGGTATTGTAGTGGTAGTAGTCGTAGCAAAGTTGATGATGTTCTGCTGAATTGCTGAGGTCACATCCCTGCAATCGCAAGGCACAGCATCGCACTTTACTTGGGAATCACCGAACTTGAAAGATGTCTGTTTGTTAGGATTCATCTTTCTTGCTTGTTGTTTGTAGTCACAATGAACTATCGGTCTTGGAATTTTCCCTTTTTATATGCTGACCTATATCGACGTGTCCGTACGGTAAAGTGAAGTGGTTGGGAAGCCGCACTCGCATCTGGTACACGATTTGATACACTTTTTCCAAAGGCCGACTGACGATTTGGTGGGTGGCTAAACGTACAATCTTGTGTGGTTGGTAGGTGGTCACTTAAAAATCTTGATCGTCTCCAGACTGCAAGGCTTCTTTCAATACCCCAAAGTTCACCGCTTGACTGGTGCGATAATTGGGAGTCAATTCTTTCACTTTACACTCGGCGTGCACTTCTCCTTGTTGGTCCTGGTATTAGTAGCCGTAATTTATGGGACCTCCACTAGCAAAACTTATAATTTTGTCGTCGGGGTGCTCATCCGTCCAGGCTCCTAAACGGTATCCTTCGATGTCAGGGTATCGGTGACCCAGGCGATCGATGTAGATGCAGCTGTCTGTGTCAAAATACAGCACACGATCTCCTAACAGTTCTAAAGGTTCGCACAATTTTAAGCGAGCATGGACTGTCACGTAGGCTGCAATGATGACATTTCCAAATTCATCGGCCTGTACAAAGTCCAGTTCTTCGTAAATGACCAGGATCAAGTCGTTACGAAAGAAGTCCACGCGTTTCATGTATTTGGTTTTATCGTGAATCATCTGGAAGTAGCGAGAAGGTTCTTCCAAATACTCCGTCTTGGGTACACACGGCCGTTGTGCCAGTTTGCCCCACAGGCAATTCAACATCACTTTGGAAAACCATCGTCGACCTTCGTTTTTCTCGATGGGAACTTTGAATTTCCTTGGGTCTTCGGGAGTGTGCCATCAGTAAGGAAAGCCACTGGCTTCTTGTTTCAGTTTCAAAAAGGCATCCAATAGTCTGCGAAAATGTCTTTTTGAGTCTCGTCGCCCTTGTGGTATTGTTCTGTCTTGGGAAAGTGGTAAATCGTCCGTCCTCCGTACAAACTGTCCCGCAGGTTCAGAGGTTCCACCAGCATGTAACTTTCCAAGATGGTTTTAAACTCGGGATCGGTTTTTAAACCGTGATCGTACTCGTGTTCCCATATTTCCACCACTTGGTATCCTTGCTGTTCTAACTTTAAGCGTCGCTGACATGTGGTCTCATACAAGTCTTCCATGATACGTTGTAAAATTTGATTTTGGGTGTACCATTGAGGGTAGCAGATCGGACATTCGTGAAATATGCATCCGTTAAACTCGTACACGATCTTAGAGTTTTCTACGTCCCAGCTATCCACCGAATACGTTCCAATGGTCTTTTCAGATTTCTCGAAATTTTCCACAGCATCGCCGTAAAATGTCTACGTCGGAAAGACAATATTTTAACATTTCTTCCTGAAAGTCGAAGGGGTCCGAGGCGTGAGAGTGGTACTAAGCGTAGAAAGCTTCTCGTTGTTCGGTGCGCATGTTGTCAGGGCCGTGGTAGTGAGCATCAGGCAAATGGGGTAGAACGGCATGTTGATTGGCTTCGGTATTGAAAAGTGCGAAGAATAACCTTTGGCCATTTCTGTCATTCCAAACGCTTTAGACATTCGTCTTATTGGCATGGCCAAGTAACTCATCGAATCTTAAAATTGTACTTGTCCCACTTGCATGGAAATGATTTTGGCCCCGTTCAAAGTGACTTTCGGACGTTCGGTGCTTTGTTCTGTATAGTATTTCAGAAGAAATTGTCCATCGTATCCCGAGAAATTGTGAGCCATCACCGTGGCATAGCGATGGCAATCTCCATAACGTTCGATGTCCTCTTGGCTCCACTTTCCGTCGATGGGGTCTAAGATCCATTGGGCGAAGTCGATCAGCTTGTTAGGTCCTCGAAAGATTTTTTCGCGTCCTCCAGGAATCTTGCTACAGTGAGGGCAATGACTAAAGATCAGTTCTTGGATGCACTTCTTCCACGCTCGATGAGCCACGCAGAAATTAGGAATGTGAATGCCGGTCTCTTGCATGCATTCGAAATCGAGAACGATGAAATTGCCTTTCTTCTGGTCATCATCTTCTTCTTGCTCCTGTTGAGGTTGGTATTTTTGACTGTAGCATTCGTGTTCCAAGTCCACGATTTAGTGAAAAATGTGACATCGTTCCTTTTCTCGACAAACATGCGACTTGGTACTATTGGTATGTATGACTTGCCAACAAGTAGGGCCCAATCTCAGGAGTTGAGAAGCACTCTTCCGCTGTGAACCTTGCGTCTTCAGATGTTGTTGGTAACAGGTAAGGCTGACAAAAGTGCTCTGACAAGCTGGGCAATGCACTCGTGTTTTCCTTTGTCAAAACAGGGTTTAGAGGCCGAACATCTCTCACATTTCGATCCACATTGTTTGTGTTGCTCTCGATTGTTATATCCATAGCAACATTTCTCACAGTAATATCTGTATCCCAGGAAATCGGTGATACTGGTAATGGCATCAAAATGTTCATGATAGACGTGAATCTATTTTCCATCTTTGAAATATTTGTCTCGAAACAACAGAGGTCCGCGCCCTTCTTCAGGGTGTACTTTCAAGGTGTAGCGTGGAGGCAAGACGTTTTGCAATTTTTGCATTTCAGGAATGTCATAAGGTGTGTCTTTAGATAGGTCAGCTTGCTGTAACAAGAGTTCTGCTTCTCTTTGTTGTTTGGCTCGGTTCGATTTTTTTAATAATTTGACAGGCTCTTTTCCATTCTGCCGTGTCGTTCTTGTTGGCATACGTTCGTCCCACCACAATCGCCCTGGCTAAACACATCTGGTCTTGAGGGTTGTTAATTCGGACCAGGCTCCTTTTGGTGCTGCGAAGGTCGTCCACCAGTAACACATTTTTACACCCGGTCCCTTTGGGAAGAGAAACGTGGACCATGTAGAGTGTCGCTTTTCCATCGGTGATGTGAAACTTTTAGCTGTACTGCTGCACGTGTTGAATCTTGTCGATGACTTTGGAAGGTGTCAATTCTGATGGCCTGCTAAACTCGGCACTTCAGGCTGTCGTGATAAATGGAAAGTGTCAAACGATCGTCTTCTTTGACTTCACATTGCCGTTTCAGTGTGGTTAACAAAGAATCCCACAAATCCGTGATGAACTCTTATGCTTTCTTCAACGGTACGTCTGACTTGAAATCTTTAAACTTCACCGTGTACGTGTAGGCTGTGGTTCTAAAAATTCTAGAGGAACGTATATTCGTCTCTCGAATGTGGCTGTAGTTTTGAGGTGTTACTGGTGGTGAACTTTGCTTTGACGTAGACTCTCTAGGCCCGGATTCTGGTTCATTCGTGTCTTCGAAATCGCTACCATGAATTTGAGCCACGACTTCAGGTACTGTACGGAACGATAGGTCACGTTTCTGCCTCTTACTTTCTTCTTTCTTCACGAAATGGTGCGATCGTTTCATCTTGATTGTAAAATGTCAAATGACTACAATTTAAACGCCATGGTCCCATATATAGCAATGTAAGGTCAGTGTCTTCCTATATAAAGGGTCAGTGTCTTCACTCAAAGTATTCATTTCACTCTCAATCCGACCAGAAAGATGGAAGATCCAGCACAGATCAAACTTCTGATCAGAGCTTTGCGAGGTGTCATTCGAAAGTTTTCTTCAGATAATCCGATTGACTACTCCCCCTCCTTTCGAGATAAAAGCCCAGATACTTACTTGCTATATCTGTCATAAGAAATGGCATTGGTGTTCTGAATGTCCACAGCGTCAAAGCAAGACAGGTATTAAAAGAGACAAAAGTCAAGATACCTGTTATCATTGTCAAGAGAAAGGAGATTGGTCTTCAGACTGCCGTAAGAAACTATTTTACAGGGCGACAGTCGTGGTCTTATGATATGCAGCGGTGTATTGGCGGGTGTGACGTTATGGGGCATCAGCAGCTGCGGAACTACAACCACAAAATTTTAGACATGGATCATCTCCTTCAATAGCTGGATCTAGGAAAAGATGGCAACTAACTAGGGGATACAGTGGTTGCTGTGGTTTAACATTTGTCGTTCGACATTTTGAAATGAGGAAAATAAATGTGTGCTCCGCAATTTTAAAGACATATTCCACTATTTGGACAGACAATCCACACAGCATAACACTTACATGAAATGTAACCTTAAAGTAGTTAAAATTTCATTCTAAATCATAATGAAAAAAATTAAAACAGGAGTTGTCAGAGAAACAACCAAGATCGCGTGTGCTCTAGCGTTTTTCTGATACCTGGGATTCGCTGCATACAATAAAGGAATGGGTGTAAGTCAAGTAAGTCACTGTGATCCATTTTATCTTAAGATTGTAGAAGGAGTACAGTGATGCAATAATACACTGATAACTGTTCATGTAGGTTCGTTGCCTATAGCTGGAGAGTTACAAGCGGGAGAAACGATTTTGTGCAATAATAGTAGATTACTGTGACTAAAATTCACCTAAGTTGGTTTAGTATTATGTAAATAACACCATGACTAAGCTCCATACACACACCACACTTATGGTTCGAGATTCGTCGGGAAGACACGCATTTTACACTAGGGTAAACTGTTGAAAACCGTTTCATTCGTGAAAAAGTAGGTCATTGTGGTTTGTTTTATCCGTCGTGGTTCAAAATGATGCGAAGAAAACCCTGATTATGTTCCATTTAGTTGTTACGCCTTCAGGTGGAGATATTCCAGATATACAAAACGTTTTACATTGGTGTAATCCTGCAACAGCAGTACCATTAAAGTAAGAAAAGTAAGTTGCTATTAGCAATTTTCACCCCCGAGTTGTTTAAAATCATGGAGGAACACCATTACCAAGTTGCCAGATTTAGAGTTAAGTACGGCTGGAAATTTCCCAATGATATAAAATGTTTAAGCTAGGTTAAAATGTAAACAAGAGTCGTTAGCAAAAATATAAAATTATATCACTGCCATTTGTGTAAAAACATATATCACAATTACATACTTTTACTCTGACTTGTTCTGAACAATGCAAGAAATACCATAAGTTTGATGATAATTATGCGACGTTTGAGGGTCGGTTCTGTTGTTGCTGAAGTTTTCATCAATCTGGATAGATTAATAAATAAATAAATAAATAAATAAATAAATAAATAATAAAGGCAACAGAAGGAGAGTTGAATAATAACTAATTCTGAAGGAGGTGAAAACCATCAAGTCGTTTACTGACGATGTATTTATAAGTGAAACGGGAAAGTGATCCATGTTGGTCGCGGAAAATTCTGATTAGTGCCGTTATTTACCAACAATAATGGATCCGTCATGTGCATGAATGGATGGAGTTGTTCTGCAGTTGAACGATTCTGCGTGCAGTATTTCCCCATACATTTGACAAATCCAACAACCACAAACAATTCCATCGCTACCACACGACATTGTTTCTCCAGGTAAGAAATATTTCCCATCAAGGAAACATCCTGGTGGCTTTGGTGATGTAGTCCAGGGTGGTGTAGTTGTTCGCGTTGGAAGAAACGGAGTCATTCTTTTGACTCTTGGTGACGTAAATGTTGTTGAGTTTGAGAATTTCAATGACATTATTTTGACGATTGTTAAAAGTTGTTGTGGCGACTTGACAATGCGACCCTTTTCCAGAGGGAAACTTTGGGCAATCGACGAGAAGGTCAAGAGAAGACTCGACACCAGTGCGACTCGGCTGTGAAAAGAAAATTTTAAATAAACAGGAATATAGTATCTAATTTGCTGTAGGCGTGTCACTTTGTGAAGTCATCCTGTCTCTGAAAAAAGGAAGCTGAACTGTAATAATACAGCATTTAATTTGCTAATATTATTTCATGAATTATTACACTTGCATGATACGCTGTAAATACGCATGGTCATGCCGTTAGGTTGCGAATATTCGTAATTGTTATAGCTACTTCTGGGATGAATGCAATGTTCTGAGCGTTGTAATATATATAATTTCGTGTTTAAATGACGTAAAATTTATGATATTCCGTGAACAATACAGTGCGACACTCGCTACAAGCATCACTTGACATAAAAATACAATATACAAGCATCTTGTTACATAATAATACAATATGCCTCTTGCTCCACACAGCTCGTTGGTTGCATATTACTACAATATTCCACCTGCTACACACATCTCGTTGCATACTACAACAATATGCCACTTACTACACACAGCTTGTTGCATACTACTACAATATGTAGCTCGCTAAGAGCAGCGCATGATATGTTAATGAAACACGATAATGGGTGCAACCAGATTGTAACAAAATTATACAACATGACTAAGACCGCAACATCTACCAAAACTGAGAAACGTGCACATGCAACATGATAACCGAAACAATGCCAGTTAAACGAAAGGATTAGAAACTAAACTTTTTTTTTAACCTATCTGCAAGTTAGACATACGGTTATTTACATGTAAATCATTGACAAAGTTCATGCAGTACCTGCCCGAACTTGCAGTTGTTTCATTGCTGTACATCTTTAAACAATTTTTGATTAGTATATCTGACAATTTGGTAAAACATAAGATAATCATGACATTGTTTCTTAATGTAAATTGTAGTGATGATCAATAACTGAATTTCATACGTGCATAGGGTCTATTTTAAGATATTAAAGGACATGAAATTGCAAGGATATATAAATATATGCATACGTATGTGTTGACAGTTACTAAAAAAAATTATTAGTAAGTATGTTTTCCAGATTCAGCTTTTTTCTCATTGGACAATTCGGTCAGGTGGCATCTTAGAAGAATTAAGTTAATTCTTATTGGAAGAGTTAGATTGAGTAGTAAAATCTGTCACGTGGGATATACTGCGACATACAGACGTAATAGACACTTTGAAAGCATACATAAGGAGAGAACTGAGCGATCAGATTTCATTGCTACTTTTGAGACATTCTTGTTTTTTGTTCTCCTATTGTAACATCAAGTCTGCCGACGTGTTTTATGTTGTACTTAGATATTACTTTAGAGGAAAAACATTTGTTGGAACTGCTCAGTGGATATAGAAAGTGCTCGTTTTGGGGACTATTATATTGTTTTGGAACTACTGAGAAGTATTCAATGGAGTTTTGGACAACACCATTTTGACAACGTCATGATTCTTGGCAGACCAGTACGTTTCCGATTCAGAAATTTATGCGGAACTTTTCATTCTTTTGGGCGTTAATATAATTTTTTAGTATTATTTTGGATTATGTCATGTTTGCTAAGCCCCAGCTATAAAGTTATGTATAAGCTATAATCTACCTGTTTTTGGAACATTACCGCGGCCATGTGTTTTATGTCTAAAGATTTCCACGGGCTAGAGTTAATCTCTTACGCAAGGTTACATGACCCGCCGGAGACCGGAATCTCGAATCGGCAAAGGCAATAGATCGCACCATCTAAACAAAGGCTTGTAGTTATCACACCTATGTGATAAAGATTAGTCCAAAGATCAAAAGGAAGTCCACGTGGTATTCTTTACCGTCCCCACGTTGACAGACAGCGAGAGGGACATTGTCTCCGCTATGTTTGATTTGATCGGTTCACAGAGATATCCAATCGGAATTGAGATAGAGGGTGTGATTACAATTCCGATCCAAATGATACTTCAGACGCGTAAAAGAAAATTTAGTATTCTCCTAGAGGGATTGCAGATTAATAGGGTTACTCCGAGAACAAAGCCACTCGTAATTTGGAGGCAAAACGTAGAGGTAGATTCTAAGGAAAGACAAAGCTTCGAAAAGGTCAGTAAGTTATTTGCTCGATTTGTGCAGAATATTACGGCATCATAATTATAATTATTTGTAGTATGTATACTTAATTACTAGGATCGTTTAGGATGTTGAATTACCTTTTTGTTGTGTTTCATTTACATGCGTATTTGAGACATGGGCTTGAGCCTACGTAGAAAATTATTAGATGCGAGGAGGAATTATGTAGATTGTTAGCTTGTGGTCAGAATTAATTTTGTAATTCGCTATTAGGTTACTTCGTAGTAAACTAGTGCATTAAGTAATGCGTTATGTTAGAGTTTACACATGCTTGAATTGTGAATTTGGAATGGTTGAATTTTGTAAGATTAGTTACTATGGACGTATGCATATATCAGAGCATGGATATTTGAATATTTGCGTACTTTGTATTAGTTGTAAGGTAAAGAAATGCGTCTGATTATTGTGATATTGTGTAGTATACCGGGATTAGGAATATGTACTGATGTGAAGGAATTTATTGATGTATGTAAAGGAAGTAATTGATGCCGTGCTGTATTATTATGTTTGTTTTACCATATAAGAACGTATGGGTATCTTGATGTGAATGAATGTGTGACAGAAGAAATTTAATAGCTGTTATTTGATGATAGGCTGTGTGTAGTGTGAGAGGAGAGGGCTAAGGAAACAGATTGTACCGTCCTTGTGTTTTCACAGGAAGCATTTTCGGGGACACAGAACTTCGGGTTCCATTGGGCCCCAAGTCTCAAGAGTTGGAGACAGGATTGAGACTGCAGTCGAGACAGTCGAAGTCGACAGAAGAGTAGTCGTGGTAGAGAAAGTGGAGGTGAAGGAGAAGGAGCCTAGAGAAAGTGGAGGAGGAGAAGGAGTCTGGAAAAGTCGAGGAGGAGGAGGAGAAGGAATTTAGAGAAAGTCTAGGAGGAAGGGGAGGGAGTGGGAAAAATAAGAGAGAGAAAGGATACACCAGATGAGAAAAAAATACAAGGACAGGTGGAAATCAATCTCACACTGCTAATCAAGTGATGCAATAGGCTTATTAAAGGGTCGAGCGGAAGGAGTGTAATTGAGAATTTGAGTCATTTGATTATTGAATTGTTATTAAATTGTTATTCATTGAATTTCAACCTTTTTCTGTATATTTAACCATCTAACCGTCGGCATTGCTGACTGGGGGCTCGGAGCTTTACATCTATCTTTCACTAACTTTTTGAAAATCTGGGCCCGAAATCAGCATAAACCCAAACCTATGATTCCTAATAGTCCTCTTCACAGGTTACTTCCCTTGTCTAAACAGACAATCTGTATAGTATTTTTCTACTGTTAGCAATTGTGGCCATATTTGATAGCAGATTAGTGTTAGTTGCATAAACTGAAAACATTCTATGCCTGAAATCTTGCAATCAAATTTTGGTAATCTTCTTTTTAGAGGCGTTTTACGGGCGACACATCTATGGGTTGTTCTGTTTTTAGTAACGACGTCAGATTGCAGATCAACATTGGTTGTACAAGCTTGAAAAGACGTCAAGCCTGTATGATTTCCTTTTTATTTTAGTCAAATTCTTGTCAGTGGTTTCGGAGAAGAACTCGTTTCAGCAAATTTTCGTTACAGTCGCTTTTCTATTTTTGTATAGTAACGATGACCATGTTTACAGGAGGATCGAGCTCATTTGTAAGAAATTAAAAAGTCCTCCTGCAAGGATGCTTTCATTAAAAAAAAATCATCAGATTCTGTTCAGTGGTGTTTGAGAAGATTTTTAGGGGTTTCATTATTGATAGTAACGATGGCTATATTTAATGTCAGATAGGCATCATTTTAAAACTGTTCAACTCTTCGTGCTATGATATTCTGTGTTAAATTGTGTCAAAATTGGTAGTTTTTAGAAGAAGCTTATAATAGTAATTCTTGACAAGCGCACAACGAACGATGGAGGGTGGACGTATAACCACTTACTTACCTCACTTGCCCTTGTAGCCTTGTAAGCTTATAATGAGAACTAAGTAGATTTTTTACCTGTAATTTTTATTATATTGGCTTACGTTGGCAATAGTTGTTTCTAGTGTTTGATATGAAGGAGGTCATAAGGTTGTATTAGAACAGAATTTATTTCAAATGTTGTATCAAGTAAACTGTACTGAAGAGATGATTAACATTATTTATAAATTGATACGTGGTGAACAGAAACTACAATATAATTTATATAAACCAATCATATCCTTTTTGTGGAAAAAAGTTTATATTATATTTGTTTACTGTCTATAATTTCAGTAGGCTTGAGTTTTGGAAACGGATTATAAACTTTCTTGTTTTCTGTGGTCGTACATCTGTACCTCATATCCACAGGGTTAAAGAGACCATTCTCACCTATCGCTTTGACCGCGTCACCTCTCTTTATTTCAAGAATGTATATGTATGCTACTACCTAACTTACCGACTAGTGAAATATTATTACATGAAGTGACATTGTGTGAGTACCGATTGTGTCAACTGCAAACAGATGTTACATGCAGTAGAGATATGGTGTCTGTCAGTAACTGTGTATACGGACTTGTAAGAGAGTACAGATAGTGCTCTGAGAAAGGAACGTATTATCTTAACAAAGTGAAATGCTACAGCAAATCGTAATCGATAAATGCACAAGAATGGAGATTTCTTTGTTTTCTTTCTATATCTCCCGTTTCCTGGATGATGTGCCACTTTATATTTTTTTTTGCCCGTCCTTCTGATGTTGTTGTATAATATATCAGCAAATTGTGAAAATGCTCCAGCATCTATATTTCAGACTTTTAAGTATATAGCGTGGCTCACTATTTATGATTTCTGCGTATATAAAAATTTACATTTTGGCGTCGCTAAAGAAGTACCATTCCCAAGTAATTAAAAACTGAAAGTGCAAAATTGTCTCTGAATACAAACAACACAGATAACATTTACAAGCAAGCAAATTCAGTCCTATTGATGAAAATAGTCGTTTGGTTTCAATATATATATATATATATATATATATATATATATATATATATATATATATATATATATATATATATATATATATATAGTATGTACGCTGTATCAATGATATACCACGAAATGTATAAATTTTTCATTAAAAGGAAACGAAGCTTGCTGAGTTTCCTTTTAATAAAAAATTTATACAACGAGTGGTATATCATTGATACAGCGTACATACTGTACATATATTTTATTTATATCACATACAAATACATATATTTGCCCTTTGAACGGAGTTCAGATTTACTACAAGCAGCTGTATATTGACCTAATGAATGAACTCATCATATCCCCGAATGGGTCCGCTACAAAATGTAGTTCTTTGCACTTAGTTGCTGTTTACAGTCACCTCTGAATATTGATAAGTTGTTTTCTTTTCTTGGTTTCTATTTTTCTCCACATTGATTATATCAATATAATACACACTTATGATATAAACATGAAAGATGGTTTTAATGATTAAAGTACAGTAGAGCATTTACACTGGGATAAGTACGTCATTCACATGAACGCCATTCACATACCGGCGCATGGAAATTAATGTGGAATAGAAACTAAGCAAACTGACGAACCAACAAGAGGTAATTAAAATATTTTAATATATTTACAGTTGATCTAAGTCATTATTCTGCTTTAGCAACAGTACAACCGACCATAACCCTCTCTCTCTCTCTCTCTCTCTCTCTCTCTCTCTCTCTCTCTCTCTCTCATCCTTTGGTCGGTTTGACTTAACTTTTACCATCATTCATAAGTCCAGAGATATCGTGGGATGACAGAAAATAAAATCTTCTACATTTGTCAATTCATAGATTTTAGCCCGTATCTTGCTACTATAGTAGAGAGAGAGAGAGAGAGAGAGAGAGAGAGAGAGAGAGAAATATACCCTTAGGTTCTAATTATTCAGCTGCTCTTTGTCACATTAAAGATTAAAAAAAAACTTTACAGAATTTTTGAAATATGAATGTAGTGACGCATGATTCCGACTAATTACGTTAGCTGCTCTTTGCAACATAAAAGTAGTTTAGTGAATTATGTAGGATCAGAGAGAGAGAGAGAGAGAGAGAGAGAGAGGCCTTCGGACATTTTCATATTTAAATAATAATAATCGATTTTTTAGAAAATTATGGTATGTTTAAGAAAAAACAAACAAAAAACATAACATTAAATATATCACAGTATGTGTACCACGTAACCGAGGAATTTACTGGTTTGCAACATTGTATCGTTGATAAACACTATAGATAAATCCCAGGGAAAGTGCACACGTATCGTTAGGACAAACCATATTCTTGCAGGTTACTTGGTGTAATTTCTATTTCAAGGTTTTAATCCAGCCCAAATTCCTTTTCTCTCTCATTCCACATTTCTGCGCAGTTTGTCCATTATGCATGAGAGGGGAGGGGAGAACAGAAAGCAGAAAGGATTGTGATGAAAATGTGTACCATATTAAATTAATTTAGAAAAAGGGGATTATTAATACTTTTCATCATTATTTTTCATACGTCACTAGTGACTAATGTGTCTAAATTGATCATTGATCTAGAATCAACTGTAGACGCTCGCAAGAATGTTTATGTATGCGTATTATTGCGCCATGGGCGGATCACAATTTGATATACCAATAGTATTGGTATATCAAATTGCTTTATACCAACACTTTAAATGCATGTTATTTTTTTAATGTATGTGGTATATATATATATATATATATATATATATATATATATATATATATATATATATATATATATATATATATATATATATATATATTGTACGTGTGTATGTGTATGAGCGTGAAAAGACATAATGATAGCTTTCTTACCCAAATCCTGCCGCACGTCGATATTGGGTCATTGTGAAATGAATGTACATACGCTCCTCAGGGAGGTTAGATCCAGATTTTAATACGTGACTATCCCTTTAGGTATCTCCTGGGCTACAACTGCCAGACTATGTATATTTCATCTAAGATTTAGGTCAGTTGTATATAGTATTACGACTCCAGATCTTAAAGCAAGTAACAGAAAGAAATTAGGAACAGGAAGGGTGAACAGACCAGATTTTCAGACCGAAATTAAGCTTCTTACGAAGGGTAAAGAAAATACAAGCGTCAATAACGCTAAGCTTGAAGGGCGAACAGACCGGTTTCGAGAGCAGTCCATTCTTTGAAAATAAAGCTTCCTACGAAAATGAACAGACGGTGATTCCGACAAATATTTTTCAGATAAGGTGGAGGGCGAAACAGACCAGTCCATTCGTGAAAATAAGCTTCCTACGAAGCGTCACCGAGACCTCTAACCGACCGAGGTCTCTCTAATTGGATTTGCGTCTTCGTTTACCTTCCCGAACACCGTTGCCCTTCCTGCTGTTGTGGTGTAATTAAATCATTATATCAACAATAACGCTAATCATGGAATCTCGCACAGCTAAATTAGCTCGACAGCGACTAAAGGAAATTAAAAAATATCTTCCAGTTTGTCATTCTGTCAGACAAAATTTACAAGAGCGTCAGGAGTCTCAGGTGGAATTTGCAGAAGGGGCTGAACAGTTATTTAAACCAATTGTTGAACCAACAAAGAAAATTGTTACAGTACTGAGACAGCACAAAAAACTCTTGAGAGATTACCTGTTGATATTGCTGGTCGTATTCAAGCAGCTCAACTATCAACCAAGCAACCTCTTCAACCACATCCTGAAGTTCAGCCTCCTCGAAAAGCAAAAACTGACGTTGCAAATAAATTTACGCTTGATGGTATTGCCGCTATCAAGGCCCCAACCCAGGTAATTAGTATTGCCGCGTTTGGATATCGTTATAGAGATAGGTATGTAAAACCCGAATATGTTAACACTCTCAAATCTTCCGAGTGGGTTAAGGATGTATATCGCATCGCTACAAATACTCCGCAGATTAGATCTGAGTGATGCTAATCAGTTTGAAATTTTTAACCAGGGAAGGAGTGAAGGGGGATACTTTAGGGCCTATGAGACCAATGAAGGAAAAACACCATGGGACGATATAGGGCAAAAATGGATAGGGATAAGGGGAATGAGCATGACAAGGGACAAAATGTATAGGGTTCAAACACATATATGGCAAATTTGTTTTTGAATATATATTTTCGAGGCATTTGAGTGACCCTGAAAAGGGCCTTTGGGTTATTCTTCTTCTTCTATTTTCTCCAGTTCTTCCACCGCTTCTCACTTTCCTTTCTTCTTCTTCTTTTCCTTCTCTGGCATCCAGTAAGGATGTCCCATGAATCTAAATTTTTCTTGCACTTTCATCCAGTTTTGATTCAGTCTCTCAAACTCTTCTTTTTTCTTTCTGTTTTCTTTGTCCTTTCTCTCTTTTGTCTAGGTCTCTTTGATTTTCTTTACCTCTTCTTCCATCAACTTTCTCATCATGTCTTCAGCTTTCTTTAATTGGTTTAATCTACACTGGATAAAAGACCACTCTGTGAAATTTGCTAGGTCTTCTAAAGAGCACCTCACTTCGATGACATTATCAAGGGCCTCCTTCCATGTCCCCACTCTCACATATTTAGGATGGATGAAGCCTCCTAATTTCTCCACTTCCTCCTCTGTCATGCCTTTCACCAAATTCATGGCTACTTTCAGGCTGGTGACTTGACTTGTTACAAAGTCTTTGGTAACTGGATACCTCCATTCTTTTTCAAGTCATTCCACCACGTGGGCTGCATCCACCATCCAGTACCAACTGTCTTTCAATTGATTAAAGAAATCCATCTTGTGTTGACTATTCAACGCTGGGAAGCCAGACTGACGACTGCTATGATTTATATACTTGAAGCACGGATGTGAAGGAAAACATCCTTTACACTCACTTCACATATTATATACTATCCACACAGAAGGGAAGAGAAAAAAAAAAAAAAAAACCAAAAAAACCCCACACCATATTTACTATCCACACAGAAGGGAAGAGAAGAAAATAAAAAACACCATATTTACTATCCACACAGAAGGGAAGAGAAGAATAAAAACGCCATATTTACTATCAAAAACTCCAATATCTACTATCCACACAGAAGGGAAGAGAAGAAGAAAAAAAAACACCATGTTTACTATCAAAACACCAATATCTACTGTCCACACAGACGGGAAGAGAAGAAAAACACACCATATCTACTATCCACACAAACGTACTCGAACGCCTACAAACACACTCAACTATCCATACAGAAAGGAAGAGAAGAAAAAAAACCCCACACCATATCTACTATCCACACGAACGTACGCGAACGCTTACAAGTAAACACACACACACACACACACACACACACACACACACACACACACACACACACATCGGTAAAAGAGTGAGTGTTTATAGTTACACTACTCCACAATGACATAAAATGACAACTTGAATAGTGTCTATTTTCTAGAGATCTTTTTATCCCTGAGAAGGGCTGTTTTTTCTTTCGAACTCCAATTGCACCTGGCTAATGGTGGCACCTCCCAGGTCTGGTCCCACACACGCAAAGTCTGCTCCAGTCCTGTTCCCAATTTAAGGTTGTGGCTGGTAGAGCAGAGGGGGTTGACTGGCTTCATTCTCCCAGTCTTCACTTTGAGGGATAGTGAAGACTTGTTGTTCCCCTTGTCTTCTGTGCCAGACCCGGGGATGATGATCTGGCCTTCTTGCCTCCTGTGGACGCTGTACTAGTTGTTGTTGTTGTGGCTGTGGCTGTAACTCAAGTGCCTGTGATGGTGGTGCTATTGCCTGTGGAGGTGTACTGACCATTGGCTTCACCTCACACAGAGGCCTTAGCATGAGGTGAAGTACGATCCCTCTCTTCTTCTCCTCTTCTTCCATCTTTTTCCTCTCCTCTTCTTCTTCAACTCTGGCACTTTCCGCTATAGCGTCAATAGCCAGCTCGTCTAAAAGACGCATGGCATATTCCAGGTGCATCTGGAGGTCTAGAAGCTTGGTGAGTCTACTCTTTCTGTTACTGTTGACGGGTCAACGATGGGTAGCAAGACTGACGATCGCTGTGCTTTATATCCCTGGAGCACGGACGTGAAGGAAAACATCCCGACACCAAAACTTACAATACCCATATTAATATCACATGAAACGCGCGGACCTAAAAGAAACACTGACGTTGACTTTTTACTTACATACACAGACACACACTATCGGACAAGGCAGAGAAACGAAATGCTTATGGACACACTTCTTTTTTTGAAAACATACAAACACAAATTTTTTGGCAATTGGATTAGTATGTCTTTTCTAGAGTGCTGGGGTAGCCCTGAAAAGGGCTGTTTTTGCTGACGGGGAGTTATGGCAATCTTTTATTGTCTAAGATTGCGTCCTCGTCTGGTAGCAGGCTTTCCCACAGGATACGGTCTGCTTCTGCGGAAAGAGAAGGAGAACTCCTTGGTGTCCACACGACAGTCGACAAAACCTCTGTTTGGCTCTTGCTGCTGTTGCTGCTGTTGCTGTTGTTGCTGTTCTCTCTGCTGCCTCTGAAGTCTGTACTTCTCTGTCCACTCTTCTTGTCCTGTTTTGATTTCCTCTCTGAAGACCTCTTCTACCAGGTCTTGGACTATTGTTAATATCCTGACATTCTCTATCTCTTCAGGCTTCGGTATCGGGTTTTGCCTCACACAATGAAAATTCACATAAGCTTCGTTCAGCTTGGCTAGTCTTGAACATATCTTCGTAGGTTGACGAGTCAACAATGGAAGCCAGACTGGAGACTGTCTTGCTTTACATGGCTCAAACTCGGACGCGAAAAAAACCCCATCCTTACTGGGTTTTTGTAGGGTCGGAACGCTATGATAGCAAATGTCATAGTGAGGGATAGAGAGAAGTCAAAGAGCATTTATAATGATAAAATGTTTTTGAAAACAAACGACAGACACGTTTTTTCAAAACACAACATTTTTATTCAATAAACAACTAACAACTAACAATTCATATAACATCAAACAAATTTTTTTGGACAAGGTTGACAACGTTGTGAAGTCAAGTGAGATTTCCACTGATGGAAGTCATGAGGCCATTGATGTACACTACGTTTCCTAGCTAAAGACAAAAAATAGCCATAACGGTCACAAAACCATCGATCTATTTTTTCATCTTTTCTAGATGAGTTACGATCAACATAAGTCACTAAATGTTCTAAAGGACATCCAAGACTGCGTTGATGAAATAAATACACGCAATATTACCCGCACACCATGGAATCTGTGCCTTGTATTTTCATATTATTGAATCGTGTCGTCTGGGCATTTCTTCTCATAAAGTCGATGATGTCCTCTTCCAAAGGTGGTAATCCATAAATATTCAAAATACTCCACACAATCCTCTTTAGGGAAGTAGACGGCTACCCATTGGGTCCCTGGGAGATGAATATCGTTCGAGTTGATGACATAAGCTTGATGGTCTTGAGGTTTGCGATGAGGTAGTTTATCTTTCGCACACACGACAGGATTCCAAGAAGCAGTGTACGAACTGTTTTCAAACGGTAATAAAGTTCCCAGGTATCCATTTTTTGTTTTGTTTTCTTCTCAGGTAATGATATGTCATCAATTCAATTCTGACTTTTTGTTTGAAAATCTCTGAGAAGAAACCGTTTCTTTGCTTCGTCTCCGCACTCTGGGCTAAGAGGGATTCGATGCGATAGATCTCTAGAGTAGTCAATGGAGGGCAGGAATGATCACGCAAGTCTTTATACCACTGATGCAACACTGCTTCTTCCGAGATGAGACCCAAAGCGTTGTCCAGATACTCGTCCAATTTTTCTTCTTGACTTATCATTAGACATTTATAGTGTTGAATTTGAATGGGATGATCGTTTTGACATCCATAGCAATCTTTCTTGATCAATTCAGTAATTTTATCTGCCAGGTGTTTAGCGAAACAGGAGACTAAATGTTGTACTCGTTTTGGCCATCTGGACGTGACCAGTACGTCCTCTTCGTCTTTGTCTTGGGTTTCTGCTTCAACGGTATCCTCTCATTCCATTTCCATAGATTCTCCACCATTCAAAGCGGGATAAGAGTCTTACATAGTTTCTAATAGTCTAGAATGATTTCTCTCAAACTGTTGATTTCTACACGCAGTTGACCGGATTTTATAGGGTGGAAATGTCCCTCGTCGCTGCCTTGGTCTGGAGTGAAATCAAAGGCCAACAAAGTGCAACCTCCTACATAATCTTCGTACGAAATGCCGTGGCTGGTGTTGGTACCTAGCTGACCGGTAACTTCGTACAGGGACAAGTACGATCTCAAGTAATTCTTCTGGGCAAAGTTAGGTTCGTAGGGTCTGGTACACAAGGTCTTGCCATCGCGAATGACTTCGATCTTGGACACTCTGTAATGCTTAAACTCGAAAGGATTGGCAGTGACGGCTCCGTTAAGGGCTGCATAGCTCACGATACCAACGATTAAACGTTTGGATAACTGTCCTTGGAACAAATGATCTTAGATCTTGGATCGGAGTCCAGCAGCAATGGTGCAAGTTTTCACTTCTACGCGTCGTATCGGATACCTGGCGGTCATTCTGCTCACCATGTGACTGACGTCGTTTCCCGCTTTAGGTTACACTTGTACGCGTCGCACGTAAAATCGGGGTTCTTGGATGATGGTGTTGTACTCGTTGGCATGAGCCATCAAATGTAAAGCGACATTGCTGCGATTCAGTCTCAGGCGGATATCCACTCCGTTTAGCAAATACTTGTCTTGCAACCACATGTCCATATGCCAAAGATCCATCAGTTCTAAACTACGTCCTTGCATGATTTTCTTTCGACGGTCTTTAAAGCTCACATTGTGAGGATCATCATCTGCTGTCAGGACTGTGTCGTTAAACTTGCCCTCACCTGTAGTGTCAGGTTTCCAAACCACGCAAGCATCAAAATGAATGTTCTTGGCCTCTTTTCCGTACGTCAAGAGATTTTCCAGGTACGCTCGGTAAGGGTAAGTATCCATGCTACTGCTGACGAGTTTGTTATTCAAGTACAAATCCACTTCGCTGAACAAGGAATGCATGAAATTGTTGACGGGAGCTACTCTAGCATCGGCTCCCGGATTGGTGTTGTCCATTTTGATCACTTTGAGATTCAGATACAAGTAATTGCTATTCAGATCGATGTAATCTTCGAGCTGTCCTTTGATTTCAAACTCGATGGGAGCTGAATCCGCCATAGAGGTGACGGGATGAAATTCGACCCATTGGGATTCTTGCATCGTCATCATGGTGGGTGGCATGGCAAACAGATCCAGTTCCGACTTGGAACAGGCGCAAGACTCTCGGTGCATCATTTTCTTTCTTTCTTTTTCTCTGTTTGTGATTTAATAATCAAAAACGTTTAAGTCTCGGGGCATTTATAGGTGTTTCTCGTCCAGCCAAGATGTCTTTGCCCGTTTGAAGCAATACATTTTTGCCTGCTCTCACGAAAGCTTCTTTGGGGTTTTGTTTGTCGATGATGACATTTTGGAGAAATGCTATGCGTTGTGTCAAATAGGCATCTTTCAAGGCGTGCAATCCTCGTGGCACCATCGGTTTCAAAACGGGAACCACCGAAAGAAAGGCCGACTTCAGCATATCTGCTAAACCATGTCCTTATTGTCGAGCGACTCCTTGGTACACAGATTACATGACTTACAAGTGGTGAGAGTAATTGTTTTCGAAAATGGAGTTTCACTGTGACTTTCCCTTTGATGAATGGAATATTTTGTCCCAGAGCTCCTTTTATAGTAATGGTGACTGTGTCGAAATACAACTTACTGAAGGGCAAATGGTGAGGATGTACAAATTCGCGGTGAACGTGATAGGTGTTTCCACCTTCCTCGTCAACGTTCGTGGCAGAATCCACTTTGAATGGAATGACACGCAGTAAAGGTACGGAGATGTGTCCCACCGCGTTGTACTCCACCACATCGGAGTACACAAAGATCAGATTCAGTCCTTGGGTCATTTCTACAGGGAATCGAAAATGTTTCGGAAAATCCAAGTTGCCAGTAATGGCTGGTATTTCTGTTTTAATCTTGATCAACTTGGGATCTCCATCATAAATGTTATACAATTCAATGCAAAATGTAATGGCCAATGCTTTATCCTCTGAAAATGTGATCATTAGGTGACGAGCTATTTTGTGGTACTCAAGGGTGACAGTTTTTCTGGCTTTCTCCAAGGATTTGCCAAACACAGCATTGAGCCTGTCAGCAATCGCGTTCGCCAAATGTTGACAACTAAAATAATAGCCTGGGGGAATTTTCAACCGATAAGTGGACCGTTCAGTTTTGGGGTCTTGTGTTTTCATAGAGTCACCTACAGTGATGCGTTCATACAAGTTTTGTTGCACTTGCTCGTCATCAACTTCCACCGTAAAAGTGTTTAGATTTTCAATGATGTTTCTGATTTGTGTAGGGGGAATCATTTCCACCAGAGCCACTTCCCACTGGGCTTCGTGATCCAATTGGATGGCCTGAGGTAATTTTGGCCGTGAAACAGCACAAAGTATTGTGAGGAAACACCTTCATGGAACTGTCACTGGGTAACGTTCAGTAAATTGGCTATTCACAATTTCAGAGTTCTAGTGTCCGAGGGGTCGCTGGAGGTCAGAGGAGTATCTAAAAGAGGATTGTTGTGATTCTTATGGCGACTTTTGTTAGGGTGACTGACATTGGGCGCAAGACTCCCGTTGTTACCGTTAGAGTATTTCAGAGAAGTATTGGGAAGAAGGTATCCGATGCAACTGCTCAGTAAAATGGTCCACAATTGTTTGTCTCCTTGTTGCAAACTCAAATTGGCAATGGCAGCACCGATGACACAATACACCACAATGATTTGGCAGAAAAACACGATTTGCCTTTTAGTCACATGTTCTCCACACCACACCAACAAGGGTTGCTTTTGTAGATCTGGCAGAGAAGAACTGGTCGAAGGTGTGGTCACTGCTGTAGTGGTAGCAGTTGAGGTTGCGTTGAAGGGCGTGATGGTCACTTCTTTTTATAGTCGATGATTTGCTAAGCGTCGATCGAAGAGTCAAAAGTCGGCGGATATCCTTTCCAATGTACTTTGACTTCTCTGACACGACGTTTTCTCACTTTTCGGGTTCTTCGATCGAGAATGCTTTCGATTTCGTACACTTCGTTTTCTGTTTTGGTGACGCGTTGTAATTCGGGCAAGTAAAACGTTCCGTTTAACACTTCTCCGTTCATATCTTCCAATTTATAGACGGCAGGATGACGGCCACTCACTCCTTGAGTGACACGAAATAATTCAGTGGTCTAGTTGGGTAAGTAGCCGTTGTCGAAAGTGCATTTGGTTTTGCCAATGCGCACCCAATCTCCTACTGCCAACACTCCACTTTTCTTGGGGACAGTCACAGTCGGGGACATACCAAACAGGCGCTCGAAGACGGTCACTTCATTCTCAGGAGTCACTTCTTGGTGGGCACTTCCGATGCAACGATGGTAAGATTGGTTGTACGCTTGGACTAGGTGCGGTAAGACGTCGATGTACTTGATAGTGTGTTGATGCGTAAAATATTTCCACATGCGTTTTTTCAAGATGCGTTGAAAACGTTTCACGATGATGGCTTTGGTTTCGGGATTCTCGGTGGTGAAAAAATGAATGTCACGTTTCTTTAATTCTTTTTGGAATGCTTGGTTCAGAAAGTCGGTACCTTTGTCGGTTTGCCATCGAAGAGGGTGACGACCGCTTTGTTTCAGCATTAGTTGGAGGGATCGCTCGATTTGGAAGTCAGTGGCACGACCCAAGCAAATTTGGAAGAGACGTCGATGACACAAAACAAATATTTGTAGCCGCGATTGTAGGTGGCCAAATGAGAGACATGGGCTAAATCGGCTTGCCATTGATGATCGATACCCTCCACTCGGGTGCCACTTCTGGAAAATTTTCGGCGAATGGGTTTGTGTAAGGTATACGTGGCATGTTCTTGAACCCATCGATGTACTTGAGGTAAACGGACACGTTTCAGTCTAGTTTTGGCAGCACGATATAATTTCTGAACTCCTGCGTAACCTGCAGGATGGGATGGATCACAATAAATGCTGGCTAACACTTTTTCCATTTTTTAAATAAGTTATCCACTCTTCGCTGATGCTACTCTGAATGGGACGAGGGGTTGGTTTAGAAACAGCTATACGTGGTCGATGTGCCACACTAGTAGAAGTCGAAGGTAATGGTGGTGGTCCGATTTCCCTTCTTTCTCTTTGACTTCTGTCGAAGCAGGAGTGGGCATCATCTTTTTAACCCATGATTTAAGTTCTTCTCGCTGGGGTGTAGTGCACAGTGTCAACAAGGACGCTGCAATCTTACTAGGGATAGGAGCTGCTGACGATGTTTGAAAGACTTCTCGTGCCTCTTCTTCCTCACGCATCCGTGCGGCTGCATCTGTCTTGACCGCTGGGGGTGGTGGTAGTGGTTGTAGTGGTGGCGGTGATGGACTTTTCATCAGGGCCTTAAAATCTTTCAGAGTTGGTAGAACTGTTTCGTCTAAAGCTTTCTGGTGAAAGAGTTGCAGTCGTTTTTCCGTTTCTGACAAATCGCTGCGATCCATCAACAATTGCAATTCGTGTTGTAACTGGGACATTTCGGTCAAATGAGGATTGGGAGGTAAATGCAGGGTCCGTTGTTCTTGCCGACGATGGTATTCCATCCATCGTTTGTAAGGTACTAAATCCAGTTTTCGTCCTTCCATCGGATTTCAATGATCACGTCTGAGATCTTTTGATTCCAGAGGTCCCTTTTATCTTCTTGACCCTTTTATCTTGGATCTATGGCGGGTAAAACACTTCCCAACATACCCAACATGGGTTCCCCTATTACTTTGGTAAGAAGTGGCAACAGGGGGAAAATTCCTCCGCGTTGCACCAACATCTTTTTCTTTTGACGAATTTGTATTTTCTTTTGGACCAAATGTGTCAATGTTTGGCTAACCATTCTTTCTGATGTTTAGACAAATGTATCGTTCCTTTCAAGACATTCAGACAACATTCGCTCACGGTATCGATGACGTCTTTGGAATTCGGTTTGAATGAGTTGTTTTAGCATGGCTGGAGAAGCTTTAGACAGGTCGGACAACATGTTCCAATGTTTGACTAAACGAGGAGGCAGTCCTTTCCTTTTCTTTCCATTGGGGGTGGAAGAAGGATGTCTCTTGGTGGGTGACATCATTGTTTGTCAGTTGGTTTGTTCCGGGGCCCACACCAAAAATACACTACCATCGATGATTTGGCACACGGCCTTTTATCATTTTTTGTTTTGGACTATCGCCTCGTCAAAACGGTGACGATTTGTTTTCCAAAATCACTAAAGAATCCTCCTCTTTGGTGGTTCATCTTTTTCTTGGACGACTCTGTCTTTTCTGAGGGAGACGTCGATGCTTGACTAAGTGTTTTTTTCGGATGACATGACTGTCCTTTTCTTTTTCCTTTTCCTTTCTAGACAGGAGAACGACGATGGTGACATTCTGCACTTCTTTGAGGAGACATCTTTGGGCGTTAAGGAGCACACACACACACACACACACACACACACACACACACACACACACACACACACACACACACACACACACACACACACACACACACACACACACACACACACACACACACACACACACACACACACACACACACACACACACACTGAAGTCCATGGCTTAACGTGCGTCCTTTTATCTTATTTTTTTATTTTTGATAAAAGTTTTAGTTCAAACTTTTTAACCATATTTTCTATTTCGCCAAAATATTCTCCCCTTTGTTTGCTTCTCTTTTTCTGGGGTTGACTTCGAATCTTGGCTAAGCGTTTTTTCGGATGACGTAACTGTGCTTTTCTTTTTCCTTTTCCTTTTTGGACACAAGAACGGTGATTTTGTGCACTTCTTTGAGCGGACATCTATTTGGTTCCGGAGCAAACAAATACACTGAAGTCCATGGCTTGACATGCGTTCTTTTATCTTAATTTTTTTTGTTTTGATAAAAGTTTTTGTTCAAACTTTTAATCATATTTTCTATATCGCCAAAATATTCTCCCCTTTGTTTGCTTCTCTTTTTCTAAGGGTGACGTCGAATCTTGGCTAAGCGTTTTTTAGGATGACGTGACTGTCTTTTTCTTTTTCCTTTTCCTTTTTGGACACAAGAATGGACATCTTTTTGAGGGGACATCTTTTTGGTTCCTGAGCAAACAAATACGCTAAAGTCCATGGCTTGACATGCGTCCTTTTATCTTATTTGTCTGATAAGGTTTGAAAAAAAAAATGCTCCCTTTTGGTGGCTCCTCTTTTTCTTTGGACGACTGCCTCTTTTCAGAGATAGACGTCG
>JAECUM010009188.1:0-19899 GCA_016617855.1 Megalonaias nervosa
GTACTGTAGTAGGCTGATTTCGCTGCATGGACTATGTTTGTGACATTCTTCTTAGCGGCATCATAGATCTGCTTATGAATAGTGAGTCTGGTGGAAAGCCAAAGCCTCTCAGCTTTACGGCGGTCTCTTTTAGCAGTGCGAAGCTGGTCCCTAACACTGCTATACCATGGAGAACACTTCTGAATTGCTACTCTGCACTTGGTTGCTGGGGCATATTTATCAAGCAATGAACGCAGGCAGTTATCAAGTTGTTCTGCTGTAGGAGGTAAGCTAGTTGTTAGGTTTGCTTGGATGTCATGCATTAGTTGGGTTCTGTTTATCATACGGAGGTTTCTCTTAGTAGCAAATAAAGGTGGAGGATTAGGGACTGATTCGTCAAGATGGCATATGATGCAGAGGTGATCTGATGAAAGTTCGTGGGACACCAGGGAGGACTGTAAAATATTATCATCAGGTCTGTAAAGAATCCAGTCTAAAATGTGACCATGTTTATGGGTGGGTTGGCTAACAGACTGTTTGAGGTTGAAAACGTGAATGGAATCTAGGAGTTTTGATGCGCATGGGTTTCCAGGACAGTCAAAGTGAAAGTTGAAATCTCCAAGAATAATCAGGTTGCCACCTATCGAATTTCCATACTCCAGGAGATTCGGAAACTGCTCAAAAAAGAGAGATTCTGTCAGCTTGTTTTTTCTACTAGGAGGAGGGCGGTAGAGGCAGAAAAAATGGACTGACCTTTGTTCCAGTGTGAGTGTAGTTTGGACTAGTTCAAACGATGTGTGGTAGAAATTGAAGATTGTAGTGTAGTTAAGACGGTTGATCATGGAGTTCTTTGCGATGACAGCGATTCCACCTCCGCGAGAGTGGCGGGGGAACGACTTGATAAAGTTACATCCTGCTGCTAGAGAAGACAATTTTCTATAGGCATTTATTAACTGTTTTCTACAGGCATTTCTTAACTGTTTTCTATAGGTATTTATTAACTGTTTTCTATCTTTTCGACTGCTATTCTGTTATCTTTGATGTTAAAATAAGTAGTGTTTTACTGTATAAGGCACACTTGCTGCTTCCTGCAAGACCACCTACTCTGCAAACAGATATTTCCAAAGTTCGTTTAGTGCATCCTGATCAACGTATAGCTTCTTTTCTACCAATGAAGTAAACATGCATATCGTCTTAAAACATCTTTTTTTCTATCAATTTCTTCCGCGTTATTCCAGAGATATATGCAAATTATACTCACTTCAATAGTTGAGCTTGTATTCGTCACATTAGATGAAACACTAATATTTGCACACGTTTGTCTGAATGCATATTAAACTTTAAATATCAAGGGTTTATTTAGCGTTGCATTGCATTAACATCCAGTCAGCCAAACTGTTTATCTTCAAGATTGAGCACGACCAAGGTCAGATGTGCTTAGTCCGTGCCATCGTAATGGTTCACACGTATACATAGAAAAACGATGCACGAAAACGGAATCGATTATGAACGAGATTTACCTCTACAGTGAACAGAAGAGACATCCTTTTGCAATAGGCGGGAATTTCAAAAGAGACCGTATTAGGAGTTCCTGAGATGCAAAATCTTCAAAATGTGCTCTCATTGTGGTTTAGCGTACATTATTTCTGAAGGACAGGAAAGGATTCGATACTCTCTTTGCAGACGAAAAAACTTCCATTATATTGAAAGCGATAGCGCATAAATAAAATACAAAAAATTAACTTTAAAAAATTCTAGCTGCAGAAAGTAAATTCAGACTTTTAGCTATGTGTCTTACTAACGTACAAAATATTTAGTACCAAGAACAAAATGTCAAACGTTTTCTTCGAGGACAGAAATGATCTTCTATCAATGGTCAGCTTGTCGAGTTCGATCATCAATGTTATAGTCAGAGATATGACAAAGAACCTGAGTATTTATTGAATGACTAGATGAGGCAAAAAGAACGGAACGATCTTTTTGATTCATCTATCATTCTTTAAATATTTTCAACAGGCTGTAATTCATATTTCTATCGGTTGTGTGGCTCCTTTTGCCTGGGACGACTGTATTAAGGGACCTTTATTTCGCACTGTAGCAATTCTATTTTGATTCCAGGGAGATGTGAAAAGATATTTCGTGGCTGCAATGCTCTTTCAGATTTTGGCGAGTGGCTTTTAGAGAATCGACGACACCTGTCGCAAAAAAGAGGTTATCGTTACGAGAACATGAACTGTGGTCAATACGTTACAATCAGTGCTCACAATTCCTAGGGATACAACGGACAATTTCTTTTGATAAATCCTTTGACATGTTTTACTGTGGAAGATATGTACGATGAAACTCACTAAGGACGCCAGGGTTTAGAATGTCAAAAACTCTAAATGGTAGTAATGCGTCATCGCGATACTTTGTTTGGAGGACGGACCAAAGCTTACGGATTGATGTACCAGGTCAACGAATCTCAAGAGCGACACATCAAATGTATCGGTATGTTGTATTCTAGGGTGGTGAAATTTTCTAGATTTCCTGCCGGACTCCCCGAAATGTGGACCGAGCACATTGATCTGGAACACAAACGCAATTGCGAAGGTTTGACGAAATCTAATGTTCTTCCTGTAACGAGTTGTAGAATCTGGTTCCGGCTCGCAATTGTAATGGGAACCTGGTGTTTCGTTTAAGTCAAACGTGTAATGAAACGTTCTAAGAACACAAACTATGTCGTCATATTGAACAAGGAGGTGTCTTGATAGGAACGTGCGTGCGATGAATTGTGTCATACTCTCGATTTAGGATACCGATTGCTCAAATGGTACTAAATTTGGCAGGCGGATGAATAGAATACAGGGACATTTAAACATGAAGCTAGTGGTTATCTTTCCTGGTGTTCTACTCCATAATAAAAAGACCATACATTTATATTCCCCTTCAAGTACATTCGGCAAAATCAATATTAAAGTACGTGGACATATTTAGACTAAATGTATGATACAGTACAATCCGGAATGAATGTCCCATGATGTGATGTCACAGTGAAAGCTTCCCATGTTGATAAACAAATTACCTATGTATTAACGATTAAACTCGATGATTTAATTTATGATGAGTAAATGAGCATACATGACCTTATGACTTTTATTATACATGATCACAGCACGGTACCAGACGCGTACCGTCCTCAAGCATTAAAATGTTAGAGAGTTTCAAGATATAAAGATCATTGAGACTAGAGACTTCCAGCGCGAAAGATGAATTCGACACAAATATTGTGATAGACCCACTGGTCCCAGGTTCAATGAGGTCGAGTGCAATGGTGTTCCTTGTAAAAAGAGTGATATGTAACCTGCGACATCAGCAATGAGGCAAGATCTTGGCTCTAAACAATGGAGAGGAACGCCGTTCGTGTGCCCATTTATGAATGTCATCCAAACACTCACAAAACTTCTGCATACCGCAAGTTCATCGTTGACCATGCATCTGTCGGACTATTGTGGTTCTAGCAGTCAAATCCAGACATGTAAACGGAAATGGCCTAGGTCTTTGAATGGACGTATTCGCAAAAGAGAGAGAGGGGAGATAGATAGAGAGAGATTTGTCTACCTGGAACAAGCAGACAAAGTATAGTGTTTCGGTTGCAGTGAGAAACGTCGTGAATGAAAGCATAGACATACAGCTAACCTTTCATATGCCAGATGGTCTCCAATCTTTCATAGTCTTCCGTGCGGGCACAAATCTATATAAAAATAACTACTTTAAATGACGAGACGATTCCTGCTTAACATTTGGAGCTGTGATAATGCTTTTACGAAACTTTGTACAGATTCAAGTGAAACGCAAAGAACAATTGCATCACTTACACCATGAAACAAATACCGCTGATATCTGAATGCCATATAAAGACTGATTGAAGAAGGTTAAAGCATAATCGGAAAGACAGGTTTTACGACAACATATGACAAGACTCTTTTAGGAACACATACAGTCTGCTATTATACGAGCTCTGTAGTCAGCTGTACATGGAAATCTGTGTGAGAATGTCAATGATACTCTTCGAGACTTGGTGGGTTATCAACTGCTTTTAAAATAATTCATTCTACAAGGCGATACGATTCTTTTGAACTGGGGACGACGTGTCGTGTGTGTGTCTGTCTGTGTGTGTCTGTGTCTGTGTGTGTGTGTCTGTCTGTGTGTGTCTGTGTCTCTGTGTGTGTGTCTGTGTGTGTCTGTGTCTGTGTGTGTGTGTCTGTGTGTGTCTCTGTGTGTCTGTCTGTCTGTGTCTGTATGTGTGTGTCTGTCTGTGTGTGTGTCTCTGTGTCTCTGTGTGTCTGTCTGTGTGTGTGTCTGTCTATCTGTCTGTGTCTCTGTGTGTCTGTCTGTCTCTGTGTGTGTCTCTCTGTGTGTGTCTCTGTGTGTCTGTCTGTCTGTGTGTGTGTCTCTGTGTGTCTGTCTGTGTGTGTGTCTCTGTCTGTCTGTCTGTCTGTGCGTGCGTGCGCGCGCGCGCGCGTGTGTGTGTGTGTGTGTGTGTGTGTGTGTGTGTGTGTGTGTGTGTGTGTGTGTGTGTGTGTGTGTGTGTGATTTCGTCCTTTCTTGTACCGGCATAATCTTTGTGGCAAATTTACAAACAGTCCATGCAAATGCGCGGCATCCAAACCTTTGTCCACAAAAATCTCATTGTGTTAACAGTGATGCGATAGGTAATGAATAGAAATTCTCTACCCTGAGTGAAGATGAAATTTCATCTCACTTTATCTAACCCTTTATGTTTACCAAGAAGTGTGCGGCTGGTTCCATAGGCCAGCAGATTCATAAATGGAATGATGCAAGTGACTGAAAATGTTTGTTATTTGCTATGTCAGATACATGTGACATTCATAAAAGTAACAAAACGTTACACTTTTGAAATGTTAATAATTTTCTTGTGCTGTTATGTTTAATTAATTTGCATCGTTTATTAGTTCATTGTTTTTTCAATTTTGTTTAAATTTAACAATATGTTATTGTTATGTAACATTGTATGTTGCATTTATCCTTTTCCAAAGTCGTTTATTTTCCACTTGACCTGAATTATTGATTGTTTTTTATTTTGTTCTGTAAACAAGTAATTGATAGCTAAGATATTCTGTGTATGAGTTTAATATCAGGATCATTATTCATATAAGTAAATATGTTTATTTGGGTCTGGGTCTAGGTTATTGGAATTCCCCATCAATTTACCTGGTGTACCTGACATTGTTCAAGTTATATATTATAAGTTTAGTAACAGACTTTCTAATAATAACAAACATTTTATTTTGTAAACATTACAAATGAGGTCAGTTAGAAGACTATATAATCTTATCACCGTAAAAAGTATTTATTCGTTCTTAAAATCTAGCAGAATCAACTTGTATTATTGTTGTGTCCAGAATTTATTTCTTCGCATTATTCAATTCAAGTTAATTTTCCTGGAAATATATATTGCTCATGAAAATATAATATTCGTGGACAGAGACATTCACTGGGATTTAGAGTGAATTCAGACCTTAAATTATATTACTGTGTTTCAACAAAATACTGCTGGTACAACAAACACATTACAGGTCCTCTAAGGCACATCAACACCTTCAGCGTTGGACTTAAATTTGGATTTCCACTAAAGTTATTCAGAACTTTAAATTATTAGGACTTGTGTCTATAATTCTGGGATCATTTTAGAATTTAATTCCCAACACAGTAAGTTCCTTTTCATTCTTTTTGTATTCAGGAGAAATTCATTTGTTGAATTTTACAAACTTGTTGCTTTTCACTCTTTTCTGTTGCTAATGTCAAGAGCATAGGCTTGTGACAGTACCATGAAAATATATTAGACGTTTATAACATGTTTTATGTTCTTGATTATTGTCCCACAAATGACAAAACTAGTCAGTAGGTTTGGCTGCATCCTTCGTTCCTAAACTGATTGGCGATTGCTCACAACGTTACAGTTGGTACGTGGTGTATATTTGCAATCCTGTAACATTTTCGGCAAAGAAAATCAATGAGAATCCATTTCGTTTGTAGAAGGGATTCTCCCGAAGACGATGGGAGTGCGTCTTTTTCTAGTCACATTCGTCTAAAAAGAAATCAAAGTTTGGTTTACATGAAGAGGATGTCATGGAACTACTTATAGTATTTAAATTACTTAAAAATAATTTCAAGACAATAAAGCACATCACACATCATGTGAATTTTATGGAGTTGTTTGTTAAACATTAGGAATACCACTTGGATATTTATTTATCGATTCATTGCTTACTATTTCAGGCTACTTGAAGTTTCATACTTATTTATTTTATCATTGTAATCAAGAAGTAATGCCAGTCATGTTTAAGTCGCTCCCTTGTTTTCGTCTATCTAAAAGCAAATTAATCAATAATAGAAAACATTCACTTCTTTCCATTCTGAAGGTACTCAGCAATCATTTTTAATCTCATTTTCTTGCGAATTAAAACGTGCACTATATACCGGCACTCGCTAACAAATAAATGCAAACGTGCCTACGAATTTATTACATTCCGCTTTCAAAAAAAGTTATGAATAGTAACTTTGATAAAACGTTTGTTACTGCACGAAAATGTTCACATTCCTCATTGAATAAAGCGTTTTAATTTATAATTTGTAAAAACAAAAGTATCTAAGAAATAATTAGGTTTTCTACGTTTAAATAATCAAACCAAGAAACAACTCACCTTGAATCAAGGTCAAAGTGGATCCCTAGGGGATTTAATTATTCGTTCGTTTATGCAATAGGATTATAGTACTGGAACTTAAATCTAATCCTTCTCACAAACTTTAATCCCAAAAACAAACGAAGTAAATAAGTGAACCTGAATTCACTCTCTACCGCATCTTCTCATAAGAAGTAACCTAAACTGAAAGCGACCGTTTCCTCATATCCTGTTTAGTTATTACTGATTCCAGCCAAACCTTCTTTATGACAAGTGTTTTCCAAATATAATGAGTAGTTCTATGTGGCGACTTGGGAAATGAGACGTACCATTCCAAATGGCGGGAAAAAACTTATAGGGTCATACAAGAAGTTAACATGGGAATGGCCCTAGGCGGTCATACTAGAAAATAACATGGGTGACGTCATGTGATTTATAGGGTCAAACTATTTTTAGGATCCAATGGATTTATAGTGTCCAAAAGTGTTTATAGGGTCAACATACACAAACAAACGAAAGCGTCTACAACACAAAGACAAAAATTTGGAGGCAAGAGTAGAAGAGTATGTCATTTCGAGGCAAGTGGGCGGCCCTGAAAAGAGCTATTGGGGGTTGTTAACCAAGTCAGTTAACATACTGAACATTGCTCTGGTCTTCTTTTCTTCCTTAAGTTTCGTCTGACAGCGGGTCCGTACATCAAGACTCTTCAGAAAACCTTGCCTTTCCACATACATCCTTCTCTTCCAAATAGCTGTTTATGTTATCATCGCGATTGCCCATGATGATTTCACATACATGGGGTAATCCGGACTGAAAGCAGCCACGAAATTAGAGTAGACAACTCAGCGTATGTTCACATCTTGTCATGAGACCAGGCGAATTCATGAGGCTAGCTAATTTTAGTTTAGTTAACTGCGGATCGATAACGACTGACATGTTTCACTATCCAAGGGCGCGTTACAAAATTCAGCCAGAGCTTGGTGTCTCTCTTCCAATCAGAAGAGAGCTACGTGTGACGTCACATGCATTATATATCTGAGCCAGACTTGCGCAGTGAATCGTTATGACATAGTTTGAGCATGGATGAAACTAAGAAGATGGCGTATTGGGGTTCGCCTGCGGAGGATGCGAGGAGTGATGGCATTATGACTACCAAAACAAGCTCGGTTATACGTCCAGAAGAGAACGATTTTAACTGGGTTTTGGCAAATTTTCTTTCCTCATCACAAGAACTTTTACCGGTACTAACACCTTCACCGCCTTCTCCTTCTTTACCTCGGGTAGATTCTTTTAAACACAGGCAGAAAGAAAAATATGAGAAACTTTTACAATAGTAAAAAGAAGCTGAATATTAAGTCTTTCTCATTCAACAGCAAGAACAAGAGGAGGACATTGAACGTTACGGAGACTACCATTGTTTGCCGCGCGGTGACTCACAATTCCTCCGCATACGATGGAACATTTCTTTTGAAATACTATTCAGAACAAGGCACCAAATGTACCCAAGTCACCATGAACGGAGCCAAAATCATCTAGATGAAAGTATAATAAGTACAGTTTAAAGATTCTTTGAGTTATATGGCCATGCATTTGAGACGAACGCCTAAAACGTTATGAATGACAAAAACAGCCAATGGATATTTTCCGCACTTTTTCAATAAAGAAGCCACTCAACACGTAGACCTGTCGCATTTGCCTGATGCCTACTGCTATGACCCAGACAACATGCGTACCGAGCAACAAGAAGCCTCCTATGCTTGATACCGCTCTCACGCTTCGGACCCATTCGACTTTCGGAAAGAAATGTGAAAGTGTTGTCGATCCGACTTTGACATTTTATGCCGCTGTTATGGGAAATTTTGAGAACTGTTTATGGATCACGAAGAGATCGATCCTTTGAAGGAAGCCTGCACCAGCGCAAAAGTTTTCTCCTTAGTGTAACGCAACTGATTCCTACCCGGGTCATCCTCACCCAACCATCGAAAGAGACCGCTTAGGAACATGGATAGAAGAGAACCTCGAAAACAAGAGTTTTTCTAGCGGAGGTCTTAAAACTGTTGGCTACGAATACCAAGTCAAAAGAGGAGAACGTCACACCAACTGCAAAGTCAAAGGATAAACGCTGAATCATCGAACGAGTCAAGTGGTGAACTTTTTTGTGCTGAAGGAGCTTTACAGTCTTTCGAGGATCAACACTTTGGCGTGACCACCTATGAACCGCACAGGAATTTACGGTTACTCACTCACCAAATCATCAGTCGCTTTTAAAAATAGTATCAAAATCGTGTACCAGAAGCGAGTGCGACTTCCAAATCACTTTACTTTACCGTAGGGACACGCCGATATTGCCCGATATATAAATGGGAAGACTTTCAAGACTGACACTTCATTTACGGGGAGAAACCCAGAGACAGAAAGATGAAACATTTCACACAAACAAAAGTAAACGAGGAGTTCAAGTTCAACTAAAACTCGAGAGTGATGTTGAGCCTTATGATCGCATCGATGCAGTACCCTGCGACATCATCGCTTCAGCACGACATGGGAACATATCTACTACTACCACTGCTACCACCATAGATAGTGATATTGTGCATGTAAACCCTACGGATCAAAACTTGATGCCGTTTATTTCCGTCCACCAGTCAACGGATTGAATGCTACACGGCCATTCAATTTTACTCGTAAAAGTGATATTGTGCGTTTATCACCCTATGAATCTCATCCATGCCTGAGTACACTTCTTTGGGTATCGCCACCATCTCATCGAAATGCACCCGTCAAAGAGGATTTTTTTCCTGTGGCTTTGCCTGGTACTATGACTTTCAAAGTCGATTCCAAACGTTCAAGGGAAAGTGGTCAAAATATCTAGGAGAACCTACACCCGAAGAATTAGCCAGAGTTAGATATTTCTACTTGGGAGAAGGAGATAAAGTCAAGTGCTTTAGTTGCGGTGTGTCACTACACCAGTGAGAGCAGAAAGACTTGGCTCATCTGCAATACGCTCATTGGTCTTCGCACTGTTACTTCCTGCCGTTAGTGGGACCACAGTAATATCTTCGTGGATACTTTAGAAGAGAACATTTGTAGTGCGCCTCTGGAGTTAAGAGAACGCACATACAAAGGGTTCGTCGAGATACAATTGAAAGTCAAAGTACAATAGCATCCTTTACATGACCAATGTTTTACCCTCTGGTACCTGAATACCATAAGCGCATTGATGTTTTGAAAGTGTTCAGATGGTTAGACATGATGAACTAACCAGGATTCAGAAGGCTTTTGATGCTACGACTTCTACTTACAAGGTGACAATACTACACAGAGTTCCAATGGAAGACTTGTACGATTACAACGAACGTTTATAAGAAATAGTATTGCTTCAAGAGGAAACTTATTCTCAACGATTGATGTTTGAATTAGTGATTCAAACAGTTTGGTTCTACTCTGGAGTGAAAGATGCTCAGTGTGCAAAATATATTTATTACCTCTAAAAGAATGATATAACTGTGAATGACTAGTTTAGAAGAGCACATTCAGAATCTATATCTGGAGCTGAGAGAACGCATTTACCAAGAGTTTGTCAAAATACAAGTAAAACGTAAATGCAAACTTATTCAGCCATTTCAATTTCAACATATTTTCCAAACCATACGAAGATTGATTCTTGGACTATACTACTTCAATAACAAACGCAAAGGAGGATATTGGCGACAACCCTACGACAACGAGTAAAAAGAAGACTGATTCTTGGAAGACACCCTATAACCAATACAAACGAGGGTATAAAAGCTTTCCGACATGCCACTGCCTTTATCAAAAGCGTTGCAACCAATTTCGTGCAGGGAGTATAATGACCAAATTCAGACCTTGAAGGATTACCAAAGTCTTTTACAAGAACTGTTTCCTTTGAATTTTGACGCCATGTGGTGTGCGTGTTAGTAACTACATTTTTGACATTTTGTTTGCAAAGAGATTCCTTTTGGCTAATTTACGAAGAGTTCCTGGAAAAGAGTCTTGATCTTTTCAATTTTACTTATGAACAGTATCTGCAAATACGTCATGGTTGCTCCTTAAATGTGCACATGGCACTCATTCAGTTAAAAGCTTTCCACTTCCATATCATTACTTCGCAACAATTGCGTTAAAAATAAAATATCTGTGAGGCTTTACAGACTTGGATACTTACGAAGATGTGTGTAGGTTTTGTTCTACAACCCCAATGGAAAGATGTACATGACTGGAAAAGTGTTGGTTTCAATGCTTGGACAAAAGAAATGGCTAACCATGTAACAAACAATTGTAATTGATACCAGAAAAGTGGACTTAAAACATCAACAGAAAAATGTGACACTTAAATCCTTGTTAGCCACAGTGACAGAAGAACCTGCCATAAAGGAAAATCAAATTCAGAAGAGCTGTACCATCGTCGACATTGCAACGAATGAGAATCCATTTTGGGAGGAAACATCAGAGCTTGTCAATAGTGTAGAGACTCAAAGAATATTAGAGTGTCCCCATAAATTCTAGGGACACTGTACTTTGATCTCTTTGCTTTGCATTTTAGCCATGTACTTAACCACTGAGTTCTTATGTTTGCTTGTATTTTATGTCACGGTTCAACATTGAACACTAAAACATCTTGTACTGAAAAGTAAAAAAAAAACAATCTTGTCTTATCCAGGTTATTTTCAAAAGTCTGAATACATTTCGTATGGCTTCATCTTCCTCTTCTTCCTCTGTTCTCAAAGTCATTGAAGAAATGTTAGATTGTCCAAGTTGGCAGGCACTGTATCTTCACCATTGCTTTAACATGTTGATTGCTGGACCAAGATGTTCAGGCAAAACCAAAGTTTTAATACGTTTGATCGAGCACAAAACCTATTTGATCGATCGTCTACTCCAGCGCAGAGTTTGGTGTTGCACAAAATGGCAATCGGCTTACAACTCCTTCAGGAAATTCAAGGAGATTACATAGTCTTCGTGAAAGGCATTCTTTGCGAGCACGACGGGATCGTTTCTGACATTAGTCAAACGCATATAATCACCTTCGATGATATTTTAGGAGAAGGTGAAGAAGAAATTAATCTTTGGTTTACACGCAAAGGATATCATCTTAATGCCAGTACCATTCACATTACCCAAAATTTGTTTCAACAAAGTAAAGCCCATCGTACCATTAGTCTCAACTCCAAATTACGTGTTCTTGTTTAAAAGTCGCAAAGATAAATCTCAAGTGCAAGTGTTAGCTAAACATTTAAGAACTCCTTGGCAGACTTATGCGTACGAAGATGCGACTCAAACACTTTAAGCCAACTTACTCGTCAATTTAAAACCCACCACAACCGATCAGTTGCGATTTCGTTCCCATCTGTGTTACTACTAGAGCCAAGACCGAGGGCCAGTCGATTACACGTCCCCGTCGGCTTAAAATAACTATGAAAACCTCCGACACTTCTTGTCTGTCTCACAAATCTTCAATCTGACTTCCTTATAATCTTATCTTCCAGCTAAATTAATTTGTATCCTGTATGGCATCAGTCGCGAAAAAAAAAAAAAAAATCCGCAAGTGAGTGCTCTTGTGTTAGTAGTCAGTCTCTAAGTAGTCTTACTGTTGTTGACGGTGACAGCGCATCAATTACCTCAAGGCATCATTCACATCTCTCATCAAACCAAACTCTTTTTTGATACTCACAAAGTTGCCTGTCACAACTAATAGATCCCAGAATCGACACCGAAACCAAAACACAAGTCACTTTGAAAACTGGAGGCAGTGGTACTCTTGGAGGTGTCATCATGCGTTCTCTCCTAAAATGAGATTTATATGCCGCAACAGCCACCCCCAAATAAAAACGTTTTTCACCAACAGACGTTCCAAGAAGAAAAAGAGAGGTATGACTAAGTTACATCCCCCAAATAAAGTCTCCGGATTATAAGAAAAGCCTCAAGAATATAGCTTCCACCCGAAAGAGAGGCAGTGTTGCCCGGACGCAACCGTATTCCCCCAAACAAAAACCCTCTGTAGCTCCACTTCGCCGTTGCTCGTGATGCCAGCCAAACCTGATTTAACCCGCGTCATTTCCAATTTGATGAAAAAAATGGAAATCTGTTTCCAAAGGAACTTCTGTTCCGGCGACGACTTCTTTGTCTTTAGTCGCTGCGGCAGCCGCTAAAACGTACTTTACCCCAAACACAAAGTCCAAGAGAGATTGGGAGTGTTAGCTTACTAGATTCATCTAAACAAGAACTGCACGATTTAATCCGCTGAAAAAACCTCAACGTTGAGGGATGCCCATCATGAAGATAATAAGGCGTATTGAAAGCCAGTAGAGGCGGAAGTATGTATAAAAAGGACGTGTATCCGGCTATTCAATTCAGTGCTTTTGTGGTCCTGAAAGAAAAAAACTTTAGGTACACACCACCACAACTCTCCTGTCGTAAAGGAAAAAAGGAATCCCTCCACGTTTGGACAAACATTGGGACATTTTGTCGGTCCTGTCTAAAGCCCATTGACCTATGCCTTAAAACGCATTTAAACAACCCGGCAAGAAATCATTAATACCCGGGGTGAATGTTGTTTGAATGTCTTGAAAATGATAGTATTTGTCAGAACACCATTAAGAACGCCTAGCAAAACCCCGAAATGTTCTTCGCGAAATGGTCAAAAAGAAAATACTCGTAAGTCAAAAGAAACTGATGGTGGTGCAACGCGGAGGAATTCGGCCCTGGCTCATAGGACCCTTGCCCAAATGAGTGGCTAGTCCTTTATTTGAGGAGGTGTTGGAAAAGTTTTAGCCAGCATCTTCGAAATATGGAGGAAGAAAAATATGAAAAGGACCCCTTTTCCTATAATGACCCCATACGTGAACTTTGGAATCTAATGGAAGGACGAAAGCTGAATTTAGTACAGTAAAAACGATGGATGGAATTCCATCGTAGGCAAGAACAACGGACCCCTCATTGAACTCCCAATCTTAATCCGACCGAGTGGTCACAGTTATAACACTAATTGCAGACTTTGATGGATCGCACCTGTATGTCAGAAACGGAAACATCGCAACGGTACTGTCAAGTTTTGCAACGTCTTCATCTCATTCACCATAAAGCTTTAGGCTAAACAGCTAAACCGACTGTCAGAGTCCAAGGCCATGATGAAACGTAAATCACCACCACCACCTATTGTTCATGACAGACGTAGCCTCACGGATGTCAGAAGACGACGACGCAAGAGAGGTCTTTAAAACACCTTCAGCTCCCATCCATACTAAGATTACAGCGTTCTTGTGGACCACTTCCCCCACTCCCCAACGAGAAGAACTCACAAGCTTGGGTTAAAAAGATGATGGTAATCCGTTCTTCGACAGAATGTGAAAGAAAGGGAAGCCTAAAGCGAGAAACGAAGCAAGAAAAAAAGCCTTCTCTTTGCAACCACATTCACCACCCTCGGCTCCTACTCCATAGCAGGTCGAAAATGTCAGGCAGTTTCCAAACCCTAGGAAACCAAGTGTAGCATCAGTGAGCAGTGGGTGACTTATTAAAGAGAACCCTAATAGAGAATCTTTTAGCCAGCATTTACTGCAATCCTGCTAATCTGCAACAGGATTTGACCTGAATGGATGCCTGGATTAAATGACAATGCAAACACAATGTGATGAAAGATGGAAGTTTATGAAATGAATTAATAAATATATGTGCATTCTCTACAACATATACGGTGTGATTCTTTCAAGCTACAAACATCCGACTCATTCAGTTACTTCACACAAACATTTGTTATATGCGAATGAATTTGTGACTTTATGAAACCTTATGACATAAAAGAAAAAATTTAAACAATCATTCAAAAATGAAGAAAAAGTGTGATTCATATTTTCAAAATTGTAGACACATGATACAGTAAAACTAAGATGTGATTCATATAATCTCATGTAATAAAGGTAAGATTCATATAATCTCATGCAAATAGATGTAACTCAATTGTACTCAAATGTACTCATTTGAAACACATGTGTTCCATGTATTCAATTGAAACACAACATAATCAATTGAAACAAACATGATCAATTGTAATAAACATAACAGTTGTATCAAAAATATGACTCATGACTCATCTAGTCATTTGTACAGCATGTACGTTTCATAACAACATATGACTCATTTAAATACTTGTAAACCTTGTAAACGAGAAATTTTGACCTGGCTCACATATCCATTGTCAAACCTCATTTCTCCTGAATTCTTGGGTTAGCCCACACTTGTATTGGCCACACACCCCTTTCATGGATCCACCATGCATACAAGTTTACAGATCAGCACTTCCGTCCGTGCATGACCTTGATGGTCACACATGCTTGCATCCCAATACAGACAGACATACAAACAGCCAGACCGACCGCCTGATACACCCGCACATACACAGCTACATACACAGCTAAAATAAAACCAAACTGGTCGTAATAACAGGTACGGAATTAAAATCTACATACACATGCTACTAACTTAAAGTCTTAATAGCAACTTGTAACAGTTCAAAAGTTTAATAGTAACTTGTAACAGTTCAAAAGTTTAATAGTAACTTGTAACAGTTCAAAAGTTTAATAGCAACTTGTAACAGTTCAAAAGTTTAATAGCAACTTGTAACAGTTCAAAAGTTTAATAGTAACTTGTAACAGTTCAAAAGTTTAATAGTAACTTGTAACAGTTCAAAAGTTTAATAGCAACTTGTAACAGTTCAAAAGTTTAATAGCAACTTGTAACAGTTCAAAACTTTATAATTTTTTAAATCCACTTAGTGATAAAGGCAACATTTCATGCTACGTCATTAAAACTGAATATGCTTGACATATTTGCAAATGAAATAAAATGTAACACTTACCCCTACGGCTGTAGAATGAAATGGAGAGCATACACTCCTTGACAAGATCCCAAAAGACCAATGTGTCGATTAGAACAGAAACTTGCCTTAAGTCTACAGGAAAATGAGCAAGGGTAAAATACCCGTGCATACCGTGCTTTTTGTGTCTCTCGCCGCAAGCGATCTACAACGAGATGCATGCTGGCTCAATCACTTAACTAGAAAAATAATTATCCACCCTAGCTAACGTTGTACGCATGTACGACGAAAATGATCAAATCGTTTTAAGGCGAAACCAGGTTATTTCTTGCCTTATTCTGTGACATCATCTAGCAGGTTACGAGGGAATTATAAAAATTGTATCGTGCTGACAAGGCCCAACTGGAAGGCTATATTGTATCCTATGTGCAACGACAGTTGCAAGAACAAGTCACGTACACGTTGCGAAAACCCATTCAACGAAACTTTTTCAGACGTTTTACCAATGTGAAGGGCATGGATCATCGATACTAAGCCGATTTTGCTGTTGTCTCTCATTGGCCACCTACAATCGCGGCTACAAATATCTGTTTTGTGTAATCGATGCCTTTTGCAAATTTGAAAAATGACCTCATTGTATGTGCGAGCATTAAAACTGGTGTTGAAACAAAGCGGTCGTCATCCTCTCCAGTGGCAAGCACAGAATCATGGAATTTTTGAATCAAGCTATCCAAAAATAATGAAGAAACATCTATTTCTTTACCACCGAGAATCCCAAAACCAAAGCCGGCATTGTGGAACGTTTTTAACCCACCTTAAAATAACGCATGTGGAAATATCTTACACATTAAAGGACCTCACGTATATCGAAGTCTTAACGCGCCTGGTCAAAGCTTACAACCAATCTTACCATCGGCTTATCGGATGTTGTTTTTTTTTTTTATTGACACGGAATGAATATATGCTCTTTCACTTCTCTCTATCCACGCGGGTCAAGCTATCAATAGCGTTCCCAAAGCCATAGAGATGTTTTCAATCGTGTCCGTGCTAGAGGCATATAATGCGCGGCGCTCGCCATCTGGTCACCATTCAGTCCTTAGCAAAGAGATCTTCAATGAAGCAGTGAAGCAAAAAGAGGAAAAGAAGACAGAGATATACAAACTGGAACACAGAATGAGCAGGAGGAAGAGAAGAGACAGTAGCAGCAACAGCAGCAGGAAGAGAGAGTATTGTTTTAACTGTCGAGTGAACACCAACGAGATTTCCTTCTCCTTCGCACGAAACAGGCCTTATCCCATGGGAAAGACTGCATCCGGATGGGATCTTCATCTCATAAGTTAAGAGGAGGAATTGTCAAAACAAAAGAAGCCCTTTTCAGGGCCAGATCTCTAGAAAAGAGACTAATCAATTGCCAAGAATAGGCTTGTTTGTATGAAAGTGTGTTTGTTTGTGTTTGTGTGTCTTTATCCCCTAAAGTCCCTCTCCCTGCTCTAGTTTGTTTGTATGAAATAGCTTAGAGGTGTGTCTGTAAACACTAACTACACTTGCACATATGATAGTATGTGTTTGGTTGGTTTGTTGTGTGTTGTAAGTGTTTGTTGTAGTATAGTGTGTTTGTGTGTAAACTGAAGAGAGCGTTTCTTTAAGATTCGCTCGATTCATGTTTTCGATGTTAGGGCCTTGCGTGACGTGTGTGTATTTTAGTTTGTATAAGGGGTGTTTTCCATCACGTCCGTGCTTCGGACATATAAAGCGAAGTCTGGCTACACTATACCTAAATTATTATAAGCATACCAAACATTAGGAGGGCCACCAACAATGAAGAGTCTGTTTTAGCTGAAGAACAAGAACATGAACAGAACACAACAACAACTAAAAGAAGAGGGAACATGGGACTCTCAAGAAGCACAGGAAACTCAAGACAAAGAAGAGGGTGAAGACCCAGATATATAGAGATTAGTGGATACAGGACTACAGGATGCCATCGAGGGACGCTAAAAAGGCCAGTAAGTGTATAAGCGTTGTTAAATACCCGGCTTGGAGATCCTTGAAGTCCCGTAAACCCAAGTCACAACAATGGCAGTTTGGAATCGAAATCCTCTCAAACTAATAATTAGAGGCCTCAGAACAACATCCCCTGTGAAACGTGTTGTAAACTGCTGAACACCTAGCAGTAACTCATAGGTTCGAGGCACTTCCCGAACAACAACTTGAGAGTGGGAGAAATTATGGATGACGACATTGCCCTCAAAGCCTTTAATCTTCCGTCCTGACAGCCCTTTTAAGGACTATTCCAAATGCTTCATTATTCAAGGTTTCTAGCTTGGCTTGGAAACCCGACTCGAAAAAACTGGATGGAAACTAATTTGACTTGTCATACACAGTTCAAATTTTCCTGCCCTCAGTGTCCTAATATTGGCAAACAAATTTACGAGTCATTTTGACTCGTTTCCTTTCAGATTAGTTTAGGAACTTATAGTACACCAAATTCAAAATTCTAAACGATGATGTTAAATTCACCGACAAATTCACCCACGTTCCATTTCCCATTGATTATGTTGTACCAACATCGACTCAGCCAAGCAGAGAAAATCTCAACTGCCTCAAAAATGCACAATCGCGGGAAATTGAATTATTCCACCAACACATATTTTCTACAATTGTATGACAGTTATACCTATAGAACGAAATAATTGACTGCAAGTGAGTGTGTGTTTTTCACCTGATGGAGGTCAAACTGTCGAGAAATTATACATCGCGATCACACCATTCGTTTTGCTATGATATACCCTCAAAACGTTGTCGAAGTAAGAAAATGATCGAAGCGGAACAACATCTGCCATATGACATCACCAAGACAACCGAGGTACTGGTAAAATAGAAACGCGTGTTTATGGTTGTTATTGCTATTTATGAACTGGTCGGGGCTGCAACCTTTAGCTTTGGTGTTGCTAGAATTGCGACCACGGCAGCCATCATAAGTACGCCAACCGGAATTGTTGTTAGAGCTATCAGTAGCAAAATGTGTTTCAGGTGGTGTCATAAAATAATATCGATACGATATCATTCACAAATACGTATCTATTCAGAATTTCTCGCGGCGGAACAAAGTAGTTTCTGTACGATTAGTAAACTCTATACAATGGTTATGGAAGATAAATCAATAAGTATAAGTCAATTCGAAATGGTGATGGTGGAAATGGAGAACCATTGGCGACCTCATGCGCAGAAACGGAACCGAGGCGTTAGTGACCCAAAACAGGTAATTGATTTATAGGCAGTGAAAATTTAGTAACTGTTTGCTAGTGTATATCGATCAGTTTGCCAGCATATTTGCCAGTGCATTGGCATATCTGTGACAGACTTTGCTTTACGGAACCTAAGGGTGTAGTAATTATGCTTCAATAGAATATATAATTGTATTTTAAAAATATTTTTTTTAAAAAGAGCAATGATAACGTTTATATAATTTTACGCTAGCCGCTTTGGTTACGCAATATTTTTTCACTAGCGTTACAATTATATTTTACTGTCCCATACCTCATACACTCGGGTGTGACTATCGGGATAAAAGAAGCAAAATCATTGAGTATACAAGGATACTGAAATCTCAAGTACCAAAATCAGAACTTCCAATATGATACCACAAGGTGTGTTAAGGTCGTCTTTTGTGGTACCAATCTTCGACTTGGAATATCTCACTGACCTTTCACACAAATGCAAAGCGAGAAAGTCATGTAAACGTGAAACTTAAGATTTGTGATTTGTTGCAGGGGTTGTTTCGTACGCTGAGTAATTAGATAAACTGGCATATTACAATACCTCTATTGCAAACATGTGCTTGTGTCACTACTCTACAATGATTAATATTCGGTGTGCTATGAAACTCTTAATAACGACGTTGAAACACTGAATAAAGACGTCTGTTCTACGAAAAAATAAACAAACATAAACTCGGTCTTATTCATCTGTGAAAATGAAAGATGAGGAAGAAAGATGGCGTCCTCTCTCACTGTCTTGCTTCATTTCTTTTAATATGGCTTATTATGGCGGCTCTCACCATCACACTTTAGTCGAACCGAGTATGGTTATCAGTTATGCCTTTGTTGGAACAATGACGTCAAACGACCGTTACCAATACCACCCAAACGGTCATAAGATGATCAAAGTATATTATCCTGTTAGAGCAATGCCAAAGCAAAACATTTATATCTCTTCACTAATCAGTCTCACGCAGTTACAATAGCACCTGCACAATTTGTAATCATGAGATCATTGAAACCAAAGAATGATGAATACTTTACAATCATATTGGTGTATATAGATTCGATTTTAATCTATTTCCCTAGAAATACAGGGGCATGATTTTATTTGCAAAATTATATTTCACATAACTGAAATCGA